>LRSR01012301.1:11167-50720 GCA_001579985.1 Hypsibius dujardini | reverse complement strand
GTAAATTGATTTTTGTTCTACCTTTGCTTTTATTGTTCCGGTCGGTTGGCATGAGGGCTGTAGCGTATTTCACGATATACACGTAGTTGTTTAATAATAATGTTCAATGACTACTGGGGACGCTTTTCAGAAGGGGAATCGCAAATGTCTACTTCATTTTTTTAATTAATACAGCGTTAGTGATGATTTATCGAACTTATTTATTTGGCACCGCTCCCGGAACATTTTTCGAGAACATTCTCTATTGGATTCACCTGCAGATTAATTCTCCTGAGTCACGTGTCTGACAGCTCACAAAAACATGATCAGCTAGAGGTGAAACCGAAACCGAAAAGAGAAAAATACGAAAATCCAATTTCACGAAAAGTGAATGCACGAAAAGGAACTAAACACTCAAAAATAAGGAATGTTAAAAAAAAAGGGAAAAAAACTAAACTGGGAAAACACGTTTTGACCTACTTAGCTGGTTAGTTTCTTGATGACTGCCGTTAAACGCAGATGACGCAGTAATGTGAAGACTTTTTTTCAGTTGTTTAGTTAAGAAAGCGAACTTGAAATGAACTAAGAAAGCGAACTTGAAATGAACTAAAGAATGCGTCCCAAAAAGATGTAAATACCGATTATCGAACCACATTTTGCGAAGTAAAATGTTGCTTGTGCCACAGTAATCCTTTCTTCTCTGAAGACAGTGGCGCGCCGACGGGGGGGGGTGTTTTGTTGATCAAACCCCCCCCCTCTCGAAAGTCAGAAAATTGCCCTAAGGGTCCCCCGTTCAGAGAAAAACACCGTGATTGAGAATTGTCATGCGATACTCCCCCCTTAAGTTCTATCGGAAATATTTCGGATGCAATAAAAAATTTATGCTATTGGAAAAAATAACACACCCCCCCTCAAACCAAAGCTCGGCGCGCCACTGTCTGAAGATGCCCACCAAACGTACTAGTACCGATCGGTTGCGGGGAAGTCTAGCTCACACAGAAACGCCGAACTGAACTGAATAGAGCCATAAAATATGCACGAGTGACAAAACTTCCCTACCCTTCACGGGACATTGCCAATTCGCACAATTCGCACAGAAAGAACTTCACTGCTACCATGCCAGTCCTTTTCTTCTAAATATTCCTTTGTTTGCCCTAACATGACTTGACTTTCATTACATGCTACGGCTTTCGCTTGTGTCGACAAAATGGGCGTGAAACTGAGCTTTTGAGAGCGAGCAAAAGGGAACAGCAAAAGTGAAAGCAATGGGCAGAGTTCTATACTTCCATGACCCTGCCCATATTGGGCGTACTAAGGTACATGCAACTCACATGTCTATGGGCACAGTAAATTAAATATTTAATTTTTGTTCTTTTTCGTTTAAGTATATTTCATTTTCGTATTTTTTCCTGATTTTAAAGATTTTTCCGCGTTTTGGGTTTTTGTAGTTTTCCACGAACCGTGTACATTCGGTCACACGAAATATTTACGTCAGCAGTCCGCGTGCTGTTGTCAACTATCAGGAGCACCTGCAAGAAGCAACCTGAAGCATCTCAGTGTTCTGAATCACACGTCTGACAGCTCTTGGAAAGATTATCCGCTTGGGTTGATAGCGATACCGCTCTATCGTGTGCTTGCAAATGCACCCCGTACGAATGCGGGCAATCGAAAAGCTGAGGAAGTTGTCAAATTCTCCCGATTAAAATGACGAACAATTGCGGGCTCGGCCATCGTTCAACAATTGAGTAAATCTCACGGAGCGATAAGGCCAGAACAATTGAAAAGTTACAGCTCAATGTGAGGAAATATATTGCGAAAGTGGGTTAACGCTGGATGGAACGCAACTGCTCCAGTGTGTGCGCCTAGAAATTTGGTCCTTCAATATTTTAGTTAAAATTTAAAGTTCTCGGTCATCGTTTTGCAAGGCAAGCATTTCGTAAACCATTTCGTCCCAATAATTCTCGGCCTATTCTGTCTGGCTTGTGTGACTGGTCCTGTCCGTTCGCAGGATGTGCAGATCAACGAGCTTTGCTGCCACTACCCCTAATAATAATCTCAAACTGATGCCCTCTCTTTATACGCGGCGTACAAATAGAGGTGTAAATTGTTGCTCGTGCAAGTGTAAATTTTACTCCGCTAGGGTAAAACGCCGTGTGAGGCAGACACAGACTGCGAGGCCCTTTCTTAAATTTTCTCCCGCTAGTCAGTATGTATTTCATACTTATTATAATTTTTAAAATAGGTTGAAGGGTTCTATTTACGTTACAAAATGTGTCTTTGTTGAACGCAGGTAAGGGTGTAATAAAAATATGGTAAATATGGTATGATAAATCCGTTAGGGGGATTTGGAAGCTTTCAATTTGTTTCCCGCCGAGACCAAACCTCGAGGGCCGCCGAAATATTTTTCCAACATCTTTATATTAAGTCCATCGTTTGCAAAAAATATGCAAAGAAATTGGAGTGTGATATCTCGTTCCGACCCGTCGTAGGACTAAAATTGTTGGAAATAAATATCAAACAGACTATAAATATGGACTCCCTGTCTGTTAGTGTCTACCTGTTTGTCTGTCTGTTTGTCTGAATGGCTGGTTGGCTGTCTATTTGTCTCACTCATCTTGTCTCTGTCTGTCAACCAGCCTGTCAAAGGCTGCCTTTTTTTTCATGCTAAAATGTCTGTCGGCATATAAGACCTTTTCAATCAGAGAGATAACAGCAAATTCGATAACGAGTACAACTTCGATTGCATTATTTTGCATTCTTGTGATCTCTTTCGGAGAGGTGATGCTGTATGCTGTTCGAATTGCATCTCCTTTGGATACATTTTCGATCAATCACATTGCAGTGTCTTACGTTGCGTAAGCATGCGATTTACGTTTGTCGGTTTATAGCAATCGATTCCCTCGAAAATTGTGCATGTGAATGATCAAAAGTTTGAGTTTTTAATAAAGCACACCGACAACAATAACAACAAGAGTTATTGAAAGCCCGTAATATTGCACAATGTAATGTACGTGACTCATTGACAAATGGCTGGCGCCCTAACGCGTGTACACTAGGCCTTTTGTGCCTATGCGTATACACAAATTTAATATTATTTACCTCACTGGAATTCAGAAAGTCTGGCAACGCCTCATCAGACACTGATAAATAGACAATAAAAACAGACCCTGAGGGAGACAGACAAGACAAATATACACAGAGAGACCGAGAGAAATACAGACAGTCTTACGGTCAGACAGACAGCTAGACATAAAAACAGACAGACTAACAGAGACAGTCAGATATTTCCTATGACTTCTGTAACTTCCATAACTCTTATAAATCCTATAACTACTATAACTACTATAAATCCCATAACTCCCATGACTCATCCAAGTCCCAGAACAATCATACCATATTGGAAGAGCCCTGCGTAATCTGGCAGATTGGTATACTGCTACGCCCATGTAATTGAACTCGACACCGGAGATACTGTGTTAAAACATATGTAACTCCTTAACTCCAACTCCCAATTAAAACGACACCGTACTTTCCAAAAACGTTATTCTAAAACTCGCTAGTAGTGAGATCCCAAGCCTGCAGAAAAATTTTTGCTGGGTGGGCGGATTTGAGGTATCGATGATTTGGCAAATTTTTTGACGAGCTGCTGGGTTCAGATAACTGGCAGATCTTCATTGTCGATGTTTTTGGCCGGCTTCTTCTCGTCCAAATCGGTTTCTTTATCCAATTTGATCACACGAGAAATGGTTCTTTGCGAAATTTTGATTCCCGTCTTGGCTGAATTTTTCTGGATTTTTTGGGAAGATCTCAAAAAATGGGAGAGCTCTAAAATGCGTCCCTTTATCTCAGAATCAATTTTCGGTGCCATGATCAATTCGAACAACGCCAATTAATTCGAAGTGTATTGCCCAAAAACAACCAAGCTAAGTTTGGTGTGGGATGGACTATCGATCAGCTGATCACGAAGCTAAAATTTTTGCCGCGTTTTGAGTCAATGCGATTGGGGCGTACTGTATAAAGCGTTTATAGATGTAACTAGCTGTTTTGCAAGCTTTTGTATTCCTTTTCATTAGCCACATAGTTTATAATCATCCATAAATCAGTATCATATGCAAACCCGGTCAAGTCAATGGATCCTGTCACCCTCCGTCACGCTATAAAATTACATCAACAGTATGCGCGCAGTTCTTCATCGAACGCACCGGCAAGAAAGAACTTCAATAATCTAGGGTAACTCCTCTGAGTCACACATCTGACAGCTCACTAAACTATTATCATCTTGGGGTGATAGTGATATCGCTCTGTCGTGTTTGCACGCCGTATGAAACGAAAGTCAACCTAAAAGCTCACAAAGTTGTCAAGAATCCCCCGATTAAAATGACTAATAATTGCGGGCCCGGCCATCGTTTAACAATTTAGCAAACTTCACGGAGCGATAAGACCAGAACAATTGCGAAGTTGGAGCTCAATGTGAACAAATATAATGCGAAGGTTGAGGCTGGAAGGAACGCAACTGCTTCAGTGTGTGCGCTTAGGAAGTTGAGCCTGAAATAATTTAGTTAACGTTTAAAGTGCTCGGTTTTCGTTTTGCTTCTTCAACGCAAACATGGCAGACCATTTCATCCTCACAATTCTCGGGCTATTTTATCTGGGTTGTGCAATCGGCCCTGTCCGTTCGCAGGATGTGCAGATCACCGAGCTCTGCAACCGCCTCAATGACCCTGACATTGTTCAGTGCAGCGACGGAGAATGGCCTCAACATCCTATTTACTTCTCTTCCAATATCAAGACCATTCGGTTCTCGAACATTGTCTTTCAATTGAAGGAGACTGCCAAAATTGAGCCACTGCCTGCGACGTTAACATCCTTGAGAGAGTTGGATTTCAATTATGGCTTGACGTATGTGAACCAAACCGGTGCACTTCTTCCTACCTTCCCGCTCCAGAGGCTGACGGAAAATATCAACCGCTCGAAAATTGCTAAGCTGTCGTTCTCGGATGTCCGGTTGCCGAGGATAAGCCAGGAGTTTTTGGCCGGGTTCACCGGTCTCGAGGAGCTAACCTTGTTTCGGTGTAACATCAAGGGTATCATGGCGAATGCATTTGAGTCGTTGCGCACCTTGACGACCAACCCTGTCAGTGGAGTGGTGGAAGCCAGGAGCGTTTTTAGAGATCTGACTTTGTCCAGGAACTTCGAACTTAAACTGTTCCCCTGGGAGGTTCTCACGTATGTCTCATCATCCCTCAAGGTAAATTTTTTACGGCTCCTCTTACTTTATCACTTACTTCCCCATCAAAAAGTTCGGTATTGCCAAGAATGCCAAGTTTTTATACCGCTTAAATCGTTTATTATTTCGCTCTGACTCTAGTTCTCTTTTAGCATGAACAATTCTGTACACAAATTCAGTTATTTAAGCGGTCAATTCGGGACAAATCGGATTCATTCTTCAATGAACGTAAATTACACAACAGTTACAGGTGCCCATGTAAAAGGGTTTGATTTACAGTTCAACTATTTTAATTGAATCCAAAATTAATTCAAATTTTTGGTTCTCAGCCCAACAAATTGTGCAAATTGGGCAGCGCAGTAAATCAAAATAACGCTTAGAGATGGAAATTGTACATTATTTAAAACCAGATGAATAAGGACTCATCTAGTGTTTTGCCCCATTTCGAACTAAATTTCTGTCTCAAAAGTCGGTATAACCCAAACGGCAAGATCAATAGCAAACTCATAATGAATATTGGACTGTCATGTTATTTCTCTATTTTCCAGTCTGTCTTATTGTCTTTTTGCCCTGACCTAACCGAGATTACCTTCACGCCCATCGAATCCGGGAACGTAACGTACTCGCCAATGAACAAACTCGAGGATGTGGCCATCCACGACAACCCCTACTTGTCCGCCCTCCCCGAAGGAGCCCTGGCACGTGGCAACGGAACCGGAATTGTGGGAGCCGGCAATGGCACACTATACATTGAATTTATCGGAAACGGCAATCAATGCGACGGTTGCGCACTAAAGTCGTTGATCGCTTGGGCGGCTGAATTGCCGGATGTGACTACAGCGAACCGACGAAAGCTTCGGGCGGACTGTCGAGTCGACTGCAAGGATACCCTGTTTGGGGTCGTACCTTCCCAAGCGGGCTGGCCGATTGAGGCGGAAAATTCGACATTTTGGGCGGAATTCCAGGCGCAACAGCCGGCGATTTGTAACGCATCGGTTGTCAAGCCCTGCGCTGCTGAGTATGATCCACCTGTGACCACCCCAAGAACCACTCATCGTCCATCTACGCCGTTCGTCCCCACTGATAGCGGACCGAAGTCCAGTTCTATGGCTCGTATCCCATCAGGAAGCGGTGGATTGATTTGTCTTCTATCTATACTTTTAGCGTTGTGGTCGATTGGCAAATTGGCATGAGGGCTACATCGTGTTTAACAGTATAGTCGCCTAATATTGTTTCAGTGATTTACTTGGAACCGTTTTCAGAGAAACATGGAAATCATCACCAACCTTGGCGAAAAAATATGACAGTAATTCGAACTTAAATTGAAATGCTCCATGGTTCTCGAAAAGATACCACAGCGCGTTTTTTTGTCCATACCAAAATGAATCCCAAAATGGGATGCAAAAACAGATAGAATTTCGGACTGATCCGCACTTGGTTGACCAGTGGTCCATCTTCCCCAAATGTTCCCTCCTTGACCACAAAATACTGAATAGAAACTTACTTTTTTGGATTAGCTGTTTTTTATTGATATCTTCATTTTGCACCCGCCTGACCTATTATTATTTAAAAAGCCCTATTCAATACGAATGTTTTGCAATTATCAGAATCGTAAAAAATAATTAGTGAGCCATGTCTTTCACATTCTTGTAAATCCCAAAAGTGGAGAAGAATGTCCCAGTTTTAATTTTTTCAAACATTAAAAAAATTCAAAACTAAATAAATTACAAAAATTGCAAAAGAATATTGTAGACAAGTAAAATAAACTTGCTAAAATCCAAAACCAATACATTCGGTGAGCAACCTGTGATTTGGCGATCATTTCAATTTCGGCAAGCCGCGAATCATTTTGAGACGTCTCCGACATCTTCCCTGTAGCCGCGGCACTGGGCTTCACTCAGAGAACCTTTAAGCCATTTACCGACATTTTTTTCTTTCTCATTACCCTTGCTAACATATTTACAATTTGCTAAACTGGCTGGCGCTCGGAAACCCTTTAATGATGACACTCCTATACCGGAGTATCAGAACAACAGATTCTGCATTGCCGGCCTCTTTTTCTGTATTCTCTTAAGTCTGTTAAGGGTATAAAGACGCCGGGACTGCCCCCGCCTTACCTTGTGTTAGTTCGGTTTTCAAACTAACCTGATCACACCAAACCTCCTTCTACCCGATTTAACTAATCAGTAAATAAAAAAATCCCTAGTGCCCGTATTGATATTTAACGAGTATAATGCTTTACTACTTGATTCTTTTCTGGTTTGTTGTGAAACAACCTGACATCAAATAAAGTAAGCACATTTGACGTAAATTAAACCTAATTTAAGTTAGGTTAGATAAGCGGAGATAATTCAGAAGGACAGTCCACGTTCGCTGACTGATTGCAAGTCTTTGTGTTCTTTTATATTAGCTACATTGCTTATAATCATCGATCAATCAGTTCCGCACAAAGTCCATGGACCTTCGTCACGCTGTAAAGTTACATCAACAGTGCGTGTGCAGTTCTCTATCGGTCGCACCTGCAAGAAGGAAACTAGAACATTTACGGTAACTCCTCTGAGTCAGACGTCTGACAGCTCACGAAGGGATTATCACGTCGGGAGGGGGGGGGGGGGTAGGGATAACGCTCTGTCGTGTGTTTGCATGTGTATGAAACAAAAGGCAATCTAAAAGCTCACAAAGTTATCAATAATCCTCCGATTAAAATGACTGACAATTGCGGGTTCGACCCTCGTTAACAATTGAGCAAGTCTCATGGAGCGCGATGAGGCCAGAAGGACTGCGAATTTAGGGCTCAATGTAAACAAATATAAGGCGAAGGAGGGTTGACGCTGCAAAGGAATGCAACTGCTTCCGTGTGTGCACCAAGAAATTTGGTCGTAAAATATTTTCATAAGAATTAAAAGTTTTCGGTCTTCGTTTTGGTTTATCAAAACGCAAGCATGGCAGACCATTTCATCCTAATAATTGTCGCTCTATTCCGTTTGACCCTTGGTACCGATTTTGTCCGTTCGCAGAGCGTGCCTATCAACCAGCTCTGCCACCACCTCACAGACCCTGACTTTGCCCGCTGTACAGGGGGAAAATGGCCGTCGCAGCCGATGGACTTCCCCTCAAACATCGACCACATTCGGTTCTGGGACATTGTCTTCCAGTCGGACGACACCAGCAACATCCAGCCACTACCGGCCACGTTAACTTCCTTGAAACAACTGTCTTTCTACCCTAACGTGACGTGGCTCAACCACGACGGTGAGGTTGTCCGTAGTATTCCGCTGCAGAAGCTGACGGAAAATGTCAACCGTACGAATATTGCTTCGCTTTTGTTCATGAAGACCCGGTTCCTGTTAATCAACGAGCAGTTCTTGGCCGGGTTCACCGGACTGGAGTCGCTGACGTTCATAGAATGTGACATCGCCGTTATCGTCGCTAGCGCGTTCGAGTCCTTAATCACACTGACGACCAACCATGGCAATGAAGTTTCGGAAGCGAGCAGTGCGCTTAAGAGATTCATTTTGTTCAGGACCACTCGGCTTAAACGGTTCCCCTGGAACGTCCTCACATACGTGTCTTCATCCCTCGAGGTAAATTTTATTACTTCAAATGGTGGTTAGACTACAGCACTTTCTTGCGCTCTAATTCCAGTAAATCTTATGGTAAGTATTGTTTTCTTCTATACGCAGATCTTTAGCTTTAAACTAATAACTTTGACATACAATTGCCTCAAAACTATTAGGTGACCCCTGTGGGCAATCAGTTTCACTCAGGAAGACTGCGGGCACTTAGTTTTAGTTACACTTAGTTTTTTAAATGTGCACTTATAGTTTAGGCTGAGGACACTTGGTTTTAGTATTAAATGGTATTATTCTGTATCTGTTGCCATACAAACCGATCTGCTACACTATGCAGTGCAGTTTTCGGCTTCCTACTCAGTTCTACCGCTCAACTAGACTATATGCGATATTTGTAGACTACGATTATACGTGTCCCATAATCTGAATTAATCATCAGCAGTGTACTTTGTTCAACGGAGTTTCTACTCTCATTTCGTGAGCCTATAATCTAAAAGTTCTTCCAAATGACTACTTTCCATGATCCATGATGATGTGAGCCAGATCTCTACTACCCTCTACTGTTTTACGAACAATTACATACAGTTTACGTTCCGTGACAAATAAACAGTAAAACTAAGTGCTCGCAGCCTGGGATAAATGAAACTAAGTGCCCGCAGTAAAAACTAAGTGAAAACTAAGTGTGCGCAGACTTTTTGAGTGCAACTAAGTGCCCGCAGTACAAATTATCGACGGGGTGACCATAAATTCTCCTTCTGAAGAAATTTTTGATTAAGACAAGAGCAGATAATCGGATCCATTGTCTGGCTCTCCGTCAGTTCATTTGAAATCAGTTCACTGATTTTAGGTTTTGTAGTCATCATATATAAATTTTTAGTTAATTTGTTTCGTCAACTAAAAAAAAACGTAAAACCAAGAAATCAGTTAGTAAAACCTAAGTTATAGTTTAGTTTTTTCAGTTTAGCTTAGTTTTGCCATATCTTCGTGCATGGTCTTGTAGGTGAGACTACGCTGTACGAACGCACTAACCACTCCTGCTCCTATTCCTTGCAGGAGGTGAAAATTGATGAAAACTCTGACTTAACAGCCATCACCTTCACACGGATCAGTCCTGGCAACGTGACTTATACGCCAATGAAGAGGCTGGAAACAGTGTCCATCACCAACAATCCCTACCTGTCCGCTCTCCCGGAAGCAATCCTGACACGGGGCAACGGGACCGGGATCATAGGAGCTGGCAATGGCACTTCCTCCATTTCGTTCGCCGGAAACGGCAATCAGTGCGACGGTTGCGCGCTCAAATCTTTGATCGCATGGGCGGCCGAATTGTCAAACGAGGCTACAGAACTTTCACGATATCTTTGGGCGGACTGTCGAGTCGATTGCGAGGACACCTTGTTCGGGAACGTGCCGCATACAGCGGGATGGCCAATTGGGCTGAAAAACGCGACCTTTTGGGCCGAATTGCAGGCGCAGCAGCCACCGAATTGTAACGCGCTGGTTATCAAGCCCTGCGCTGACGAGTATGACCCACCTACGACCATTGCAAGCCCATCCACGCCGTTCGTGCCCACTGCAGCTGGACAGGAATCCACGCCGTTCTTTCCAACTGATGGCGGACCGAAGCCCAGTGTTCCCAGCTCAACTGCTCGTACCCCATCGGGAAGCCGTAGATTGTTTTGTCTCCTTGCCATACTTCTATTGCTGCGGTCACTGGCATAATCTTAGAGTTCTATCATTCACTGCCTTTCCGATTCCGTCCCTCTGCTCCCCACTTTCAGGAAAACGATTCCTTTTGCGAAATGATTTCCGTTACCTGATATTTCTATAGAATGGTGCTAGTATGGGAATATGTTTGTTCGGAATCCGGTTTGCCTTTTGATTTTGATACCATTGATATACCGATCTGTGAAAGATTTACCAAAACGTGTTGGCTTATACCATTATCAATTAAAAAACAATTTGTACGATTCATTAAAAAAAGTCATCAGTAGTTACAATGGACATTACACCTTTTCCAATAAAATGTTGATCCTATGGGCAGAAAGGGTATTTAATGTATGTGTCAGTCATGGCATAGCCCCCACCCCCGCCGCCACTTGATAGAACGTTGACGCTGACTATCAAACGTGCGCGATATGATCGTCGTCTGGATCTTTGGTTCGGAGGGACTGCGCAACATCCAATTCTTGTCCAAGCAGGCCAAGCAGAAGAATGAAGGTAGCTGTCCTCGATTAAGTGATCAGAAGAGGTAAATGGTCGCGACCGACTCTAATAACATTACTATTAGCAGCGCTAAATATATGTTTGCTAGCACTGGCTCTTTGCATTTGAAGTTTCCTATTTTATAGTGTTGGTACGGTGCGAGTAGAGCCGCTGTTTTAATATGCCGAAACCGCGGTCCTATCCGCACCGTACCAACACTACTATTTCGATAATCATGAAGCGAATCTCCGGGCCTCAAGTCCACGAACCTTGTCACCCTTCGTCACGCTATAAAGTTACGTCAACAGTGCGTGTGCAG
Organism: Hypsibius dujardini; assembly: GCA_001579985.1. NCBI lineage: Eukaryota > Metazoa > Tardigrada > Eutardigrada > Parachela > Hypsibiidae > Hypsibius > Hypsibius dujardini. The sequence goes on along the minus strand of LRSR01012301.1, from coordinate 39,418 downwards.
TTCTCTATCGGTCGCACCTGCAAGAAGGAAACTCGAACATCTACGGTAAACTCCTCTGAGTCAGACGTCTGCCAGCTCACGAGAAGGTTACTGTAGAGTCCCGACCCATCCGTAGCACCTACGTCATCACACAGTAAAAAGCTACCATTTTGATTGATTGCAAAAATGTGCGAACCACAAGACCGCACATGTCGATTGACTGATTGCGTAAGCGATTCACAGTTGCAGTTTTCATGATTCCTTCCTGCAGTCGATCGATTGATTCATCCTGATGGAATGACGGGAAAATGGCAACCACTTAACTTTATGGTGAATCGAGTGTTCAAGTCCTTCTACAAGGCGGAGTATCACAAGTGGCGCCTTGACAACAACGCTCAAACGAAAGGAGGATACCTAAAAAAACCTGGCCGGCAGGACTTCATCAACATGATTTCTGCGGCTTGGGAAGCAGTTGATTTTGATACTGTTCGGAATTCTTTCGTGAAAGCCGAAATAATAGATAAAAATCAAATCAGCGGTGAAATCGGCGATGAAGTGGTCGGTGATGATGAAAATCAAGACTTTTTAGAAATTAGCTTTTTTTCCGAGGAAGAGTTTGGTGAAGGATCTGGTGATGGTGAAGAGATGGAGTCAGATTTGTAAATGTAATAAAGTTTTATATTGATATTGGTCGATTGATTGATATTTTTACAGCTCCGAAATTTTCGGTCAGCAGTTATGGGAGAAACAAGCGCTTGATTGATCGATTGAAGCGTAACAGTTGTTTTGGCCCACCGGGTCTGATTTACTGGGGGGTCCAAAAAGTGCCACGGATGGGTCGGGACTCTACAGTATCACCTTGGGGTGATAGTGATATCACTCTGTCATGTGTTTGCACGCCGTATGAAACGAAAGTCAACTAAAAGCTTACAAAGTTATCGAAAATCCCCCGATTAAATGACTGACAGTTCCCAGCTCGACCATCGTTCAACAATTGAGCAAATATCTCGGAGCGCGATAAGGCCAGAACGACTGTATAAGTGTAGAGCTCAATGAGAGAAGTATAAATGCGAAGGAGGGTTGACGCTGGAAAGCAACGCCACTGCGCCTAGAAATTTGGTGGTGAATTGTTTTAATTAGAATTAAAAGTTCTCGGTCTTCGTTTTGGTTCATCAACACGCAAGCATGGCAGACCACTTCGTCCTATTAAATCTCGTTCTACGCTGTCTGGTTTGTGCAACCGGTTCTGTCCGTTCGCAGACCGTTCCAAGATTCGTCCGGAAAACACCGAGGAGGAAGTCCTTGTCTGCACCAATAAATCGGGATGAATGGATGATACCACATTTACATCTTACGTAAAAAACGTGCTGATTCCGACCATGTTACAGGGAAAGGTAAGACTGCCTGATCTCGAGGTTTGTCTGCATATTTCCAAACACCATAGGATAACCGGCTTCAATCAACACATCAATCAGTTGCAGGGTTGAATGTTTGATTGTTTTGATTCGATGATGTTCACTCAGTAATTCATCAATCAATGGTTCACTTGCCTCAATCAGCACATCAATTGTGTATGATATACAATCAAAAAATCAGTCAGCATGTAACGTCCTTGTATTTTAAGTTGCACTTATAAGTTTTACTGGCAATGTTTAATTACCTAAAGTACTTAGTACAATGTATGTAATAAATATTCTGAGAGATTTTACCCTTTTTTCAGAACGCTATATTCCTTGACGGCCGTTCTAACTACATCTATAACCCCAGTTTTTTGGAGACATGTGCGGCATCCGATCGCGACATCAAAATTGTCGTATTTCCGGCTGGACAAACTGGAAAACGTCAGCCTTTAGAAAAGTGCGTCTTTGACGGCGTCAAGTACAACTGGTGACGTCACTGCGTAAAGTTGCATCTCAACACAAATGGATACGATCAGGCAATCAGAACTATCTGTTTCGCTGTTTGCATTTCTGTCTGCCTGTCTGCCTGTTTGATTTTCTGTTGAAATGTTGCAATTCCTTTCACTGGTCCCGTGCAGGAGATTTGGCGACTTTGGCTACAAGCATCAAAAATATATTTAGTGGTCAGTTTTGAAGCATGTACCTGTGTACTTGCGTACCTAGGTACAACTAATTAGGCACAGAGTACCAGCTTCTTTGATATGGTGTGCATATAAAAGGCTGTACCTATGTACTTGTGTACCTAGGTACAATCATGACTAGGTACAGTAGTACCAGCTTCAACACGGTGTACCTATCAAAGAGGCTGTACCTATGAACCTAAGTACCTGGTGTTGGACCACGCCCAACAAGTCCTCATATCCAATCATTATAGATCTTTAACTCACGAGTATCATACTTAGTTTGTAACTCTGTCTACTCTGTTAACCCTATTCTGATGTATGTGCTATTTGCCTTCATTTCTATAGTTAAAACTTTACCATATAATAATGTGTTTTTTATTTCTACGGGCAGTTCTACTTCCTCTTTTCTTTCTTTCAGTTTATTTCTCTAACAGTCTTTACTATCAGTCTAATAAACTTGTTAACTATCCAACTTACGGTGGGTAGACCTAACACTGGGTACTGATGTCTTAGGTACTAACCTGCTAAAACGCCAGATGCTATTCTGCATTGTACCTATCCGACTGGCTGTACCTATGTACTTATGTACCCAGGTACTGGCATACGTATGTGCTACTGTATTCTGATACCACTTGCTATAGGATGATAAACCTGTCTGAATAGCTATACTCATATTTTTTTGTAGCTAAATACTCGCATATTTAGGTACAATGGTTCACCTTACCTTCTTCGTTCGGACGTTGTGCCTGTTCCAAATTTTGAAATTCTGCCAAAAATGTTTTTGGAACCACAATGGCAGACTGAATTTTTGTCATTATGATACTGGAATCTCACAATTATAACGACTGGTTTAATTCCGCATACATCACATGCATTTTGTGATTTGTGAGCGGGCGCACGCATATGGACATGCAGTGACACACGATCGAAGTGAAAAAAAAGTTAGAATAGTGAGGCTAAAGATAGTAAGGCTACTACTGAAAATAGACCCCAAACTTGTTTTTGGGGTTGTCGTTTGAAAACTGAAACAGACGCCCAGCAGTCAGTCTAATTGGTTAGCACAAGGACTATTTAAAATAGTCTGATCGTAAAAAATTATCAAAGCAGCTAAATCAATGAAAATAGAATTTGCAAAGCGCACTCCACTTTGCAATAATTTTCTTTAACCATGGGAAAAAAATATTCGAGATGGTGTAGCCAAACTCTAGCAATAGTAAAATGGGTCGCCATTTTAGCTTGATTTTGTTTGCTTGAAACAACTGAAAACATTCAGACCACACGATCTTTCTCTCAAAAGCTGGTTTTACTTTTTTGAGCAACTGACGCATAGGTAATACACGCATCGCCCAACAAGCGGAAGGCTGATTGCAAAATTGAAGAACAAAAATACTAATTTCAGTTTTTCAGAAAAATAAGTAAAAGATCAAATGTCTGGAACGTCGATATAAGCTGACGGTCTTCGAAAAATCCATGCCGCCATAAACAAGTCTAACTAATTAAAATTTTTAATTTGACAATTGAATGGGTATTCGTCATCTTTTTAGTAAATAATTATTCAACCGAATTGACCAACACGCGCGTTATTTTACTTTTAAACTTTTGCAAAAATAAAGCCCGCACTTGTAACTGCCTTTGTTTTGTAACAACCGGTGCCCCGGTACGAGTACTATTTAGTACCGGCAATTTGCAATGGTTGGGCACGTCTAGCTGAAGTAACACCATTGGTCAGTCATGGTTTGAGGCTCAAAATAGACATGTGCGCGTTAGGCCCACATGCTAACTGGCCAGTTCAGGTCTTGCTGGAACTTGTGCATCCATGACGAAGGACATTTCCTCCCATAAAAATTATTATTTTTGAAAACAATATTTTTGTAATTTTATTTTAATCTTCTATTCAGTTTCGCCTGCAATCTTGTAGCTAATTATGATTGTAGCAATCATATGTTCGATTATAGTTTGCTATGATTTGAAAAATATTTGGGCCATGTTTGCTCATAGAGAAGTGTTCAAAGTTGGCAAAAATGTATTGATTCCACAAATCTAAGTGCACAGCCAACGAAACAAATATTTTCCTTTTTATCTAATACGACGTTGAACATAAATGCCTTATTTGTGCACTATCCCAAACAAATCTTAACTTAAGGAAGTTTAGCTTTTGCGTTGTCTAGTTAAAAAATGCCTCCGTGTGCAAAAGTGGATAAAAGGTTTTGAATAAAAAATAAGCTAATAGTATATTGTATCAGCTTCAAATCTGCAACCAGAGTTGAGGTATTAATATTAAAATGAAATTACGACGGTACTGACCATTTGATGTAGGAACAAAGTTCAATGTGATCCTGAATTAATCAGTCAGCGCGCGTGCTTCACTCGCCCAAGCCAATTTTGAGCAATACAACAGGGCTAATCAATAGTGTTGCTCCACGTTTCATAACGAAATACTTATTTCGAGTTGCAAATACTGGATTCTACTGTACTTGCCCGATACCTAGTCAAGTATGTTTCTAAGTGCACAAGTACACCGTACCGGCTTTGAGGAAATATGGTAATGGCAAAACCAGAAGCTGCCGATTTATTTCCAGCGCAGGCGTGCTTTAACCAAATCTTTCAAATTGTCAACTAGAATGGAAATACTAATTCACTCAATTTTTGGCGTTTACAATTCACTCCATATTTCAACCCAAATTCAAATTCAAAATTTTACATAAGTACATAGGTACAGCCATTCGAATAGCTGCATTCTAGAATAGCAGCTATATAAATAATAATATATAGATATAAAATAAATATGTAATATATATAAAATATCAACCGTGCGAATATTGCTACGCTCTCATTCACGGAGCTCCAGCTGCTGGAAATCACCAAGCAGTTCTTGGCCGGGTTCACCGGACTTGAATCGCTTTCGTTCGCAGAGTGTGCTATTGGAGGTATCATGACAAACGCATTCGAGTCCCTAAGCACCCTGACCACCAACACTGACAGCGGAATGCTGGAAGCCAGGAGTGTTTTCAAGAGACTTTACTTGGAAAAGAATATCCAACTTAAAAGGTTCCCTTGGGAGGCTCTCACATATGTGTCGTCATCCCTTGAGGTACGTGTATCATTACTTCACCCGGTTATACTTTCCCAACAAACACTGATCGATTGCAAAGCTTCCAAAAACGTGAACCTAGCTTTATTTCGCTCTAATTCCAATGTGCGTAACTCTATATCCAGATAATAAACATTGGGAACTTTTTATCTCCTATAAATGTTTATTATTATTAGTTATTAGTTACTTGAAGATTTATTATTCATCGTCACTCACATAAGGGCACTCATTCACAACTACCTGGGGATCCAAAAATAATTGGTTAAACGGAAAGAAGTGTCTATACTGTACATACATACAAACTCGTATATATTAGACGGTCGTCAGGTAAAACATAGTTATTTAAACTTCACTTCAAACTAGGTTTTCCACGTAGAACAGATGTGTTTCCCACTTATAATATCTAATGTTTCAAAAGTTGCTGAAACTTTATTGAGCTTTACGTCGCCTCTAATTCTGATTATCTGAATCTTTAGACAGAGTTAAAAAGCTGAAAATTCTGTGGAACGAGGGAGCACAAATAAGTTATGGGTTTTAGATATTAAAGTTTGCCCCTCACCAGGTTCGAGGGCGTGGTGAAATTTCCCTTCCAGCAGGCTTGCCGTCCCCCCCCCCCGACACGCCTCAGATCGCCAAGGGAAAGCCGGGTCCCTAAACCATTTTGTTGCTTTCCATTGCAGGGGGTTAAAATTGACATATCCGCCGATGGACAGACTGCATAGTGTGCAGATCACCCGCAACCCCTACTTGTCCGCTCTCCCGGAGGCAATCCTGCCCGATGCGAAAGATGTACCTCAGCGCTAAGATAAACTGAGCAATTTAGGGAAGCTTAGTCGAGTTCTGACAACCTTAGCGCTGATGATCAGTCCATGTTATATTCACATAGAGGAATACTCAGCGCTATCTAAGTTTACTTTAGTTGACTGAGCCAAACTAAGATAGCATCAACCAACGGCTACTTCCGCGTAGGAATAAAGTAGTTTAGGCTAATTAGGGCTGGTCTCCAAGGTGAATTTTCGTTTCCCGAAACTGCCTTTGTTGAGACTGATGATGAGTTTGAACTAGGCAAAACTACCTTTACTTTTTCGTTCATAAACTAGCATGTCGTAAACAAAGCCACTGTTTATGTGATGCTGCTCAGCTGTATTTTTAGCCTGAAATCAGGCATTAGAAACTAAACAAAAAACTAAAAAGTGCCTAATTCCCACACTGAACACTAGGCGCTAGCTACTGGTGTTCGAGAGATCGTCACTACCAGTAGTTTCCCCCGCGTCGGCACTGGTGCTGTCTTTTTCCAGCTTGCGCTTTTGGCCCCGCTTTGTAGTGAGGAAAGAACTCATCTTCACAGTCACATCTGAAGATTTTGGCACAGGCATGCGCTTCTCGGCGCATAAGAGCTTCACAAATTCTATAAATAAAGGTGAAAATTCTCATCAAAATTTGTTACAGAATCGTTTAAGGTCAAGTCGCTTTTAAACACAGGGCTGACAATGCAACTTACTTCGCACAACTTGAACACGACTATTGTCGAGCAGATTCTTGTTCTTTTCGGACATCGAGGCCCCGCGTGGCGTAACGACGCTGGTCGCCATTTCATGGAAGGTGAAAAGGTCTGCCATGACGATGCCAGTAGCCATTCTCCAGTCGGTAATGTCAGCTCGCCCAATAAGTTTACTCTGCAAATCAGAAACGTTGCTTATTCTTCTGTTCATATATAATATAATAATCACAATTCAGTAAGCTTTAACTCTGATGTGAGTCTTATCAATAGTTCACGTACAGTGTATTCTTGTGCGACCTGATCCACAGTTTTAGGTTCGTTGTTTTCTTCAAACGCAATCTCACTCGCAACAGCAACCTATAAACGCACGAAATTATTACTACTGAGCAAAAATACTGTCACCAACACCTCACAAAAAGCAGAAGATTCTGCACGTACCGGGAGATTGTTCATCTTGACGGTCAAGTTGATAAGCTCCACGCAAAGTCCGGCTATTTCCTGCTCCGCGTTGCAAACGTGCGCTTCAACACGGCTGTCAATCTTCTACAGAAATATAAACCAAATGCCTCTTATTCCGCAGCGCTTAGTACCGTACCTAAATATACTCTAGCACCTCAACAGCTGTCTGTATGTCTGTCTGTCTGCTGTCTGTCTGTCTGTCTCTGTCTGTCTGTCTGTCTGTTTGCTCGGTTGTCTGCCTGTTTATCTTTCCCTGACTCTGCTTTTGACTGCACACTTACCTTTTGGACAGATTTTAGCAGTCGGTTCTGCAGTTCTTCATGCTCTCGTTGTACTTTTGTCTAGAGGAGAAGAAGCATTTTTCTTGATTGTTTTCACGTTTATACGGAATATTGATTCGCAATCGACATGACGCGCGTTTCGCATAAGTTTACAATCATACGCTTTTACCTGAATCTCCTTCATCCATTCCTCTTTAAGCTGCCTGAAGTTTTTCATGTGTTCTTCCCACTGAGCTTTGCAGACACACTGGAAGAATCAAGTTATGAATATAAGTGAAAAATCGTTCAAACCAGCACTCCATACAGTACATGAAATTCTAAAGTGTTGTAGTAATTGGGCAACCTCTTGAGCTGTATTCGGAAATGAGGTTGAAGCAGGACCGGATTGTGCTGCAGGTTCAGGGGTTCGTGTAAAGATTGCCTCCGGTGTATCGCTCACGTCCTTACACACTCCCTGCAACCGTACGCAACTTTCATACAGGGTATCAACGATTGAATGATTGCTTGATTGGCTGATGTAACGTCATCAGTTTTTGGCACTTTTTCTCAGGGATACTTTTCAGAATCCAGTCTTTTCAGCCAAGTGTAACGCATACAATCTGTCAAAGCGCTTACTTTTTTCAATGTTATTCCGCATTTCTGCGCCAGCTTTATCCCGTCGCTGTATGCCTGCTCTCTGAATTCCTTGTTCATTTGTTGGTCGCATTCTTTGCTCGCAGAAATTCCGGCTGTTTCACCTGAAACAGGGTGAAAATTGGTCTAGTACTACATACTGTAGAGATGCAGTAATCAATCTTCCACAAAAATGTACTTACCGTACGAGGCAAACATGAGGAATCCCTGGTAGACAGTTGTTGATGAAGATTTTCCCGTCTTCACAAGATGAAGGGAATGTTTCGCCACATGGCGAGATGGCACAGGCTGGAATTTTTTGATGGACAGTACTAACAGTGTGTGATCTTTGGGAAAATGCACAATAGCCAATCCTTCACTTCACTCCATTTTGGAAAATATGAAAAGCAGGAAAAAAATCCCGCTAAAACGAAGAACCGGAACAGTGTAAGATGCCAAAATGCCAGGATGCCAAGATGCCAAAATGCCAAGATACGGCGACTGCCGAGAATCGGATCCGCTCAACGTGCGTGCAAGCTCAGTCGGCGCTTTATCAAAACTGATCTTCTTGTGTCCTACTGCGCCCCCTATCGGTTATCGCCTGATAAACTTTCTTGTTTTTATCAGGCAGAAGTCTTTTCTAATGTCTTTTCTTTTTCTAATGATTACGACGTAACCTTATAATGTTCCATCATTTATGTTCTCAAAAAGACATTAAAAATGATGAAAAAAATTACCGTGATGTTTACAAGTGACGTCGTGGCTTGACGTATGGGAACTATGAAAGACTAAGCTAGTCATGAGCAGCCTTCGAAGAAATAACCTCAGTTTCGGGTAGTTCCGACTAGCGTAGTTAGCACTTGCTTAGTTGACCCTTGGCACAAGAATAGCAGTTTCTGCTACCAATCATTCGCTTCATTATGATCATTTAAAAGTAAGCCTTGCGTAAAAAGCTTATTTCCGGCTAACCAACAGCCATGATAAAGCAAAAAGTAAGCAAAGAAGGCTATAATTTGCCTAGTTTGCGATTGCCAACTAAGTCTACGAAAAACACTTTCGCATTAGGTGACGTCAAGCAACGGAATGGGAATTGTGATACCTAACACGTCCTTCATTTCATTTGCCGGAAACGGCAATCGGTGCGAGGGTTGCGCGCTCAAATCAATGATCGCATGGGCGGCCGAATTGTCGGATGCGACTGCAGCGAATCAACGAAATCTCTGGGCGGACTATCGAGTCAACTGCACGGACACATTGTTTGGAGTCGTACCGCGTCTAACGAGCTGGCCAACCGGGTTGAGAAACGCAACCTTCTGGGCGGTATTTCAGGCGAAATTCCCGTCGATTTGTAGGCCGTTTGTCACCAGGCCGTGCGCTGACAAGTATCCTTGTAAGTATCCAGAAAAGTTGAACATGATGTTTAGGAAAGTCCTACTATATTGGAATTGCTTAGTTTGGCTCAAAATCAGGACTCGAAAAGGGATGGCTAGAATTAGGGTACCCTCCTTGTACTAATTTAGAGCAGATCACGTCGCTCTTAATACCTCTTTTGATACTTAATAGGATGCCTGGAGTATTAGCTTCAAGTGCGCCGCGAAATATTATGTTAAAACTGAGGGACCCTTTGAGCATGCCATCTGTCGCCACAATCTCTACTGTCACCTGTGGAGATGAGGAGCGACAATAAAGATATTGGAAGAGTTGCGTTTCCAGAGGTTGGCATTCGTCCCTCTCCGGACGACTGCTTCAAAGAAGGGTCCCTATAAAAAATGCCGTACAACTAGGTTTTATTTCAAATGCCATATACTCTGAACTTTTTCGATTGCAGTTGAAGAAGAAGTGGCCGCCATGCCACGACCGGCAACCGGTCGCAGCACGCCCCGACGAAAGGTCGCAGATCTCTGATTATGGCATTGGTTGAGTAGCTGGCAATTTTACAGTTTGAAAAACCGGAGGGCTCATCCCGCAACATGGTGGAATGATAATAACGTTCACGAGCGAGAAGCCCTCTCTGTGGAATGAAGAAATTACTCCCACTGAACAGAAAATATACCAGTTATTTAAAAACCTTCGGTCCAGGGCGAAGGGTTATTTGAGCGATGTGGAGTGGTCAGTTGAGAAGATTTTGGATCGTTTGAAAAATCTTTTGTTGAGTGACGTGGTCCCAAACGATGCGCGGCCATCGGGCTTAGTGAGCTGAAACGCCGCAACACAAAATCAAACTACGACTGGCGATCTGGGTGCGGTGAAAAAAGGCGATATCCTGAGTTCAGGAGAAAGCGATTACGAGGTTGTGCAAATGATCTACTGGTCAAGTACAGATTTATTCAATGTATGAAATCTCTAGCAAGGGAAAAGTCCAGGGGAAGAGTCTGTCTGTCTGTCTGTCTGTCTGTCTTTGAGCAACGTTCAGAACTCTAAATTGCCCTACCTCTTTTCCGGTCGATGGTATCAGGAACCAAGTGCTACGACTGCAGCCCTCTGCTTGCACGATGCGGCATTTGCAGGCAACGCGGGTAGTTTCCTGGAGCACTCTCATCTCTCTCAAGTTCCCGCTGCCGATGGACCTCGGGTTCTTAGCGCTCCGACTGAGAGTCTCGGCGACCTTCTCTTCGGTACGCGGTCCTTGGACAGCAGTTATCGGGACGGTTTTCAGAACTCCCACATGGCACAAGATTCCGCCTGTGGATGGTCTCAGGGATCGACTGTTACGATCAGCAAAACTTCGTAGAACCACAAGATTTTGACGAACCATCCTGGGCAACAGCTGTCCAAACGGCTTCCGAAATTCCTACATGGCCCTAGAGTCAATCGAAGAACTGCCTCGAGGAGAGACAGCTCCCGTGAGCTCCGACCACTACGAACCTTTTAGACGGCCGAGTTTTCGACGGACCATCCACGGCCAGTAGTTATCCCAACGGTTTCGAGAACTCTTACGTGGCCCAAGATCCCTACCCCGGATGCTATTAGGGATCGAGTGCTCCTATGGCGAATCCCGGAGATCAGGGATCGCCTCTGCAAATCTAGACTTGAACCATCGTGTGGCAGCAGTTATCCGAACGACGGTTCCAGAAACTGTTACATGACCGGAGATCCCAATTCCGAACACTCTCAGAAATGGAGTGCTCCTATGGCGATCCCTGAGGACCCAGAATTCTCCGACGTGCCAAAACTGCCATGCGAACAGTTTCCAAAGCTTGTCACGTGTCTCATTTGAGGGTACGTCCAGTGTCCAAGTCGGAATAAGCGATATCGTGCCGACTGCATCCAGCAACGGTGTCAGACGGACGGGACGGTCACGTGGTGCGCCTTCTAGACTCGATGAAAGGGTTCTCTACGCTGAATCTGCTGCTAAAGATTTGGGCCTTCTTCAATGTCGATGACCGTCCGATGAGGGTTGAACTGCCGCGTTGCCCCCGGCAGAGCAGGCGGAAAAGATTCGAACATTTTTGAGGAAGCTGCCCATGGTTTGCCCCTTTTTCTGAGACTCGGATAATGCTTCTACGCCAAAGAAGGAAGAGTGAGGCAACCCAAGACTGCATGATAATATTAACCGTCTATACGGTAGATTACGGTCTGATTACGAGGAAGTCAAGAGACTCAAACACTGCGACACTTTATAGAGAGGTTGAAGCATTTCGGCGTAAGAGTAGCGTATGAAAATTGTACGCTTGCTTTACGGAGGACAGGTTGAAGCAGTCCGCGTAGCGTTAACGTAAAGTAACCTTAAGCAATGCTCTTCTTGAATTCTGCGTCATTTTTGGAAAATACCACCTCGTAAAACCGAATATTTCTGCAATTCCATCATTCAATTTCTTTTTCTCGTGTCTGTTTCCTATCATGAAGTACAAATCCCTTCTGCTTAGGGGTAGCATCAAATGTCAAATTCGAATCAAATCAAATCATGTTTCATGGCAAAAAGGAGTGATGAGAAATCAAATGATCAAATGACTTTCAAAATCAAATAATCAAATGATCAAATGATTTTTAAAATCAAATCAAATCAAGCTGTAGCTTTTCGTCATTTGATGCCATCCCTATTTCTATTAACGTACGCGAATGGTCTTTTAACGGACGAAGAGTTAAGTTACTCAAACGATGGCATGCGCCACAAAAATCGGCCTCTAAATTTTCTGTTTCAGTTGAGTTCATTGTTTTCTACAACCCAGGTGGCTAGTTGCTACTGTTGCTTAGAATTTTGAGTCAAATTCCAGTAAATTGACCAGGGTTAATTATACTGAATTGTCCTTACGTCGTGCTTACGTCGCCGCGTAAGGCCCACTGCTTCTTACGGCGCGGGTAAGTTTGGCCACGCCCGCGCACGATTTCAATTGGCCGATTTCCTTAGGCTGACTCTTACGCTACTCCTACGCGCGTTGCTTCAACCTCTCTAATGGCTCGCGGGGCTTAACGCAGTTTGCACGAATACTCGCGCAGCATTTTTCACACTCGTACGATTGCACAGCCACCTGTGCCGTCAGCGAAGACAACTGTATAGTATGTGGTGCTGTGAAATGAGCACTATAATTCATGTTTTACTGTCACATTATGAAAAACAAAGAAAATACACTCGACAGTTTGGGTCCTTGCAACATTAGACTAAATAAAACTAAACTCAAACTAATTAAATATTATTTAAATCACTAAATTATTTAAGAAGAGACTATTAAGAAATAAAAACAAAGGCCATGAGTAGACTGTCCAAATTATGAAATTAATTAAGTAAATAAAAGCAGCACAAGTTAAAAAACTGAAACACTTAATTAAACTCAACTGTGTGCCTGTCTTGCATTTCCGTATGTGTTTGTTCTCATCCATGATTGTGTCTGTGTACATTGTATACGCCGCTAATCGCCTGTGTCTGTGTCTGTGTCTGTGTCTGTGTCTGTGTCTGTGTCTGTGTCTGTGTCTGTGTCTGTGTCTGTGTCTGTGTCTGTGTCTGCGTCTGTGTCTGTGCCCGTGCCTGTGTCTGTGTCTGCGTCTGTGTCTGTGCGTCTGCTAAGCGTCTGCTAAGAAGCATATGGTGTGACTCAGACAATTGTAGTGACTCAGATTTTTTCGTTTGTCGATCGATTAATATTGTCCGGATCGTATATCGTCGCCGCTGCAGAGTGCATTCCTGCAACACGCCGCACCGCCAATTTTCATTCTTAATCTTCAGTAAAGACCTTTCTAACTGCAACATGCTGATCTGGAAACAAACGATGACAATATAGCCCTATTTCTGCAAGTGCAATCAACGACGGATTGACGACCCTCTTCGCATTCAAATGCAGCTTCGGACTGCCGGAATCCAACGACAAGGAGAAATTTGCCTGGGTGACGATCGCTATCCTGCTGGTCGTGTTCATGCTGGTTCAGTGCTACCACCTCATCTTAACCAGAATCCACAGCATGACCTTGCTGGCGGAATGGGACAACCTGATCCGGGATCGTATCGCCAGCACAGAAACAGATCAACGCAGGGAGGAACCGTCGATCCAGACTTGGCGGCAAACGGAGAGATGGATCCAATCCAGTCACCAATCTCGGTGAAGCACAAGGCCGAATTAGCCGAATTCCATCGGAGGTCAGGGGGCGGAGTTACAGCGCTTTGATTGGTCGTTTGCCCACAGCACTCAGATTGAGGTAAATGTGCCCGTTTCTGACCCAAAACAATATTTTGAATCGATTGACATCGGCCGAATTTTAACTCAAGGTCAGGGGGTGGAGCTACAGCATTTTGAATGGTCGTTTAGCCACAGTACCAGATTACAATAATTTTGAAAATTTCTGATCCAAACAGTATTTATGGAAGCACTGATACCGTTACCGTGTCAATCGATCAAGCATCGGTTAGCCAAAACGACTGTGAGCCCGACCACTGACCTGAGCGCGAGCGAGCGAAACGAGCCGCCGCGAAGGGAATGGGTTTCAATGGCAAAATCTGTAGATGGGTTTTTTATGGGTTTTGATGGGTTTTGAATGGCATTTCTAATTGAGATTCCTATGAGTGATGGGGCGCCGAGCGTGGGTGAGGTAGCGAAGCGAGCGAGCCTTCGCGCGGGGTGACCCATCTTTCATGCGTTAAGGACAAAAGAGAATGGTACCGCTTCTCAGTGAATCAATCAAGCAATTTTTTACCAAGGCAAACGACCAATCAAAGCGTTTCAATTCCACTCCCTGATTTCGGATCAAAACTCAGTTGACGCCGAATTTGAATAATTTAAGTTTAATCATATTTTATCCGATATATTTGCATTTCCCGTTAAATATTTACAGTAAACGACAAGATTGAGTACAATGTATTTTCTGGTGTATGGGCAAAGGGGCGGAGCAGGGGGAGGCTTGTTTAAAAATAGAACAGAGCAGGAACAAAGCAACCATTGCAGGTCAAGTGATTGCGGACTGAGAGACCCCTCTCTTCATTATGTTTGTGCTGTGCATTGAGTTTTGTGAAGATACACAGGCCTGCACTTGAAGCATATGCGCCTTGGCACAGAATCCTTTTCCGAACAGAACGACACGATGTACAAGTGATAGTGAGATCATGTGTAAGTCATACAGTTGCCGGCAGCATAGTTGGACCAGTTTGCGACAACGAGTTTTCCACCGTAATGTGGGTTTTTTTATTTTTGTGAATTTACAAACTGAAAGCCCTTTGCGTTTAGCATCTGAATTACCCTTCTTCTCCAGGATTCCATAACATTACGGTAAACGCTAAATTTCCGTTCGGACCGAAACCCGTAGGACTTAAGTCGGGGCTGTTGGCCATCCATTCCTCTTTCCCAATCTACTTGACTTTTTTTGATTTGAGATAGGAGTAGACTGCAGGCGTCGTGTGACAGGAAGCACTATCAAAGTGGAGGATGATTTATGTTTCTCTTCGTGGTAGAGTCTATGGACCTCTTTTTCTACTGTCAGCTTCACGATATTGTTGAGGACAAACGCTGAATTGACTTTGCAGGTTGGTGGGACAAAGTAGATGCCCGTCGCACCGCAATACGACATTCCTGTGGCGCACATCACTTTTCTGAGGAATTTCTGCTTCCACTGTTTGATGCAATTTTTCGGAACTGGTTTTCTTTCCTTCCTGTAGTAGTAGTTCCGGATTTCATTACAATCATTCATAAACAACCAGAACTCATAGAAAGACATTACATACTCCATCAATCACCCCCCCCCCTCCCCCCAGAAGTTCGAGAGTCCGAGGTCCGCAGTGAAGATGCTGCTGCGCTTGCTAGGTTGATAAGGCATGCGTTTTGGTCCTCTTCAGCAAGTCCGATTTCAAATTTGTCCTTCAGAGACATCGTATCGTTCAACCATTTGGTTCAAGGTGGGAGGATTATCCACATCCGTCGCTGCGTTCACTTTTCTGATGAGATCTTTGGTGGGCTTGGACGGCAGGCACTGGGGATCAAACTTTTTTGCTGGTTTGAATATCCCTCGCTTTTCCCGTTCATATTTCGGGATAACACGAATGACAGTAGACTTCGAAACCGAAAAGCCCAGGTCAAACAAAGCATCGACTATTTTTTTTTATGGGAATGGTCGTTCTGATGATGGGTCAAGTTGGCGCCCCTCGTTTCACAATCAATTGGAGCAGGCATTATTGATTATTCAAACGTCAACAAATGTATTTTACGATGCATGACTTGGTTTTACTCAAGACCAATGTGGGATGGGTTGTTACAAAAGAAACTAATCAGTTGTTTGATGGCGCGCAAACTGGTCCAACTTTGCTGCCGGTCCCTGTACCAACGGCTCACGAATTCACGAGCCAATCGGCATTTCCTCGTGAAGTTGTGTGCAACAACACATGAGCACACAACACACGAAGTCTTATCATCTTATCATTGGTCTGTTGGATTTTTGTTCCGCAATCGAGCGCCTCGTGTTTTCGTGTCGATGTGTCGAGGAAAGGAGTTTGTGTAATGGCGCATATTGCTTATTAACGCATCTATCGCTTCTCAGCTCAATTTCGGCAGGCAATCAGTCTGGTTGACTATCGACGTGAACGGCAAAGGGACTATCTCCCATTTATTGGGATGCTTCTATTAATTTGACTAAGGATTATGAGTGTATACACTACAATTATAACGATTGTATAGCTACAACTACATTTACACCGTTCACTACTCATCATAAACTGGATCTGCGGCTCCGGATTTATCTACTCCACTGTACTTCCGGTGGGATTTTACACGACCTCAGCAGCACACACGCGCGAGATGATGGATGCGCCATTGCGAAAAAAGGCCAAGGTCCTGAAAAAAGAGCCCAAGGTCCTCACAAATGAGGAACGTTCAAGAATGATTAAGGATTTAACCGCTGATGTACCAGTAAGTTCCCCGGTAGGGATGACAAAAAATAGTCAACTTCGTACTTTATAATTTGTAGTATACTAAAAATTAGTTTCTAAAAATTTATATAGTTTAGATTTTTTAATTTTAGCCTTGTTTTAGTTCAGAATTAGTTAACGGATTTTAGGTTTATTAAGTTTTCCCCATTGAAATTTATATTAGCCAAAACTATCGTGACATTCAAACCCTCAAAAGAAATAATAAATAATGTGCATATTTTAGTTCCGCAGATCCATCGATTGATTGATTTAGAATAAAAACTCCGGGATGGAAGGCTTTAAAACGGCTTCTGCACTCGTAGACCGACGCATAATAATTAAAGAAAACGCTTTTTGCCCCATGAAGTAAAGGAAGAAAGGCGCAAATGTAGCGTCTAGACTCATTGGCGGCATTTTAAAAAACCAAAACAATTCAGTCGGGAAAATTTTACGGAGGCGCGCAGCGATAGCGCTCACGTTGATTCGAGCACGATTACAGTACGACTGGTTCTCGAGTCGTACTCAAACTCGTCTCGGGCAAAATGCGATAGCACTCTATTATCACACATCAGACTCACTCGTCAGCGTGAGTTGTATTGATAGTGGTGATTGATTGATTTCTTGAATTAATTAATAGCCATCTTCCTCCTGTCTGTTTTCGGCAGATGACATTAGCAAACGCGGCAAAAAAATACGGCGTCTCAACGGCAACTGTTCGGCGGATCCGAATAAGCATTCCCCCCGACAGCGACAACCTGGACGAAACGTTTGAACCGAGGAGGAAACGACCGAGGAAACGCAAATATCCTGAACTCGACGCTCCATTGAATGCGTGGGCGGCGTCACTTCGCAAACAGGAAATAGTATTGAAACGCGAAGATGTCAAGGACCACGCCGTGAAGCTCGCAAAAAAGCTCGCAAAAGACAAGAAGTTCCTCAAGTTCAAAGCTAGTGATCATTGGCTTAATTTAATCCTCAAGCATTGTCCAGCCGTCAAGGAAAGGCTACATCCAGATTCAGCTAGCCTACGAAATGCAGCCTCCCTGCCGCAGTCCGTGACGTAAGTTGATTGATCCACAATTTTATTTGAAGTCACACAAAGCCCCACAATACAAACGCACAGGCACATTGTACGTTAAAATCACTAAATGTATTTTGGGTAAATACTGTACTGCCGCGTTAGCTTCGCGCAGTAGAAGTATACCCACCGTAAACGTAGACCTATGGATCCGCGCATGAGCTTACGTGCACTACGGGCTAGGATAACGAAGTGATGCTCTTGCAATGCGCGAAGCTAACGCGGCAGTACAGTAATGTGTAAATGTAATTAAACTTTTAGAAGTTGTATTTATTTTATGAAATCCTATTTATATGCTCAAAATGCAGGCCTTTCTTTCTTCAGGCCACGACCGGCGAAACCTTCTCAGCACGCCACGAAGAAAGGTTGCAAGTCTTTGATAATGGCAGCGGTTGAGGAGCGGACAATTTCGCAGTCTGGAAAACCGGCGGGGCCCATCCCGCAACATGGTGGAATGAGAAATACGTTGACGAGCGAGAAGCCCTCTCCGCGGATTACTCCCACTGAACAGAAAATGTACCAGTTCTTCCGAAATCTTCAGTCCGGAGCGAAGGATTATTTGAACGATGTGGAGTGGTCAGTTGAGAAGATTTTGGATCATTTGAAAAATCTGTTGTTGAGTGACGTGGTCCCAGACGATGCGCGGCCATCGGGCTCAGTGACCCGAAAAGCCGCTATCCAAACTCAAACCACGACTGGCGACCTGGGTGCGGTGAAGAAAGGCGATATCCTGAGTTCAGGGGAAAGCGATTACGAGGTTGTGCGAGTGCTTCACAGTGGATCTACTGGTCAGGTACAGACTTATTCAATGCATGAAATCTCCAGCAAGGGAAGAGTCCGCCTATCTATAAGCCTGCATGCCTGCTCTGCATGTTCCACTATCTTTCTTTCTGTCTGTTTAGCTGCATGTCTGTCTGTCTGCCTGCCTGTCTGTCTGTCTGCCTGTCTGCCTGTTTGCCTGTTTGCCTGTCTGTCTGTCTGTCTGTCTGCCTGTCTGTCTGTCTGTCTGTCTGTCTGTCTGTCTGTCTGTCTGTCTGTCTGCCTGCCTGCCTGGCAGTTTGTCTGTCTGTATATATGTAGTCTGTCTCTATGTCGTTTATCGGTCTTAAGCCTCTGGCTTTTCCAACTGCGAATCATCGCGATTGAGACTTACGGTAAATATATCTCGGTTGCAGTGGGTCACATGTTTCAAACGTGAAACGGTAGACGAAATGGTACAGATGAAGATATTTTGTGAGCATGCGTTAGGCGCATTTCAAGGTCGCTGTGAGATCGAACTGAAACGGCACGACGTTTACGAGTCGCCGGGCGAAGAACACTCCTTCCGCCAAATTTTCGGCTGCTTCCGACACAAAAGCCGCGTCTGCCTCTTCTTTGACTCGCGAGGTGCATCGCTGTTCCGTGAATGGATCAACAAGAGAGACTTTTTCACAAGTCCTCCCTTCGCGGACGTGATCATGGATGAAATACGGTGCTACATGGTCGGGGCACTGTTGGAGCTGGTCGGTCTGTGCATTATGCCCGATTCTTTTTGGCGACACCGATTCCCTTCGAATGTCTTTGTTTTCGTGCTGAAAGCCAATTACACGGTGAGTTTTCGGAAAATCGCAATTTGAATTGAATGTTCCTCGTTTTAGATGTATATTTATTTCAGATGGTTCAGATGGTCGTACCGAGCGCGCAAGATGGCTGTGTGGAAGACATCACAGATTCGCGCTGCTCTGCTGAAAGTTCTCCGCCTGTACAATGTCCAGTACGTTCGTTAAATAATATCCCGTTAATCAGATGTTCCCGGTAGCCTAGTCAGCGCATTGGTTTCAAGCACATGCAAGCGCGGAAAAGGCGAAAACCGGTTTCGTGTACACGATTGAGAAATTTGTATGGTGATCTGTCGTTGTATAAACTATGAAGTTGTGAATCTCGTGGCGTCTTTAAACGGAAAACCGTGTTCGCGTTCGTGATGAAATTGTGCCTGCAACCAGACTTATAACTGTAAAAAATAATGTAATTATATGTAGAACCTTTGCGGCACTTTTCAGTGGTACCACACAAGGAGCTCGCATGATTACCTGTATATACAAGACGTTTTCTTCCCCAACAGGATCAACCCAGCGATGAGCCGACAAATTCGTCAGCCATGTCGCCGACGATCGCCATGAAGGCCCCTTCCAGCGATCCGTCCTTCCCCCGGCTTGTCACCATACAGGGTGCCGGGATGAAGACTGCCTTCGCTATGCAGGACCCCGGTTCCAGAACAGCTGCCACGACGCAGATTACCGGGAAACGGACTGCAGCCAGTCCGGACAGCACAAGCCGGAAGAAGCGACTGCAATCTTTTCCTGAACCGCTGGTGCGTCCGCAATCAACAGCTGCTGGGAACTACTCGGAGCAGCCGATGGTATTGGACATCAACGAACCCTGGAGAAACCATTCCCTACCTCAAATTCAGGGCTTGAGCAACGTTCAGAGCTCTAAATTGCCCTACCTCATTTCCGGTCCATGGTACCAGGAACCCAGTGCTACGACTGCAGATCCAAGAGTAGCAGCCCCATGCTTGCAGGATGCTGCATTTGCAGGCAACACGGGTAGTTTCCTGGAGCACTCTCATCTCCCTCAAGCTCCCGCTGCCGGTGGACCTCGGGATTTCAGCGCCCCGGCTGAAGGTATCGGCGACCTTCTCTTCTGTGCGCCATCCTTGGACAGCAGTCATCGGGACGGTTTCCAGAACTCCTTAATGGCACAAGATTCCGCCTATGGATTGTCTCAGGGATCGACTGCTCCGATCAGCGAAAATCTCATAGATCCAGGCGATTTCAACCTAGAATCTTGGATCAACATTAATCTAAACGTAAACGATTTCCAGAACTCTTGCATGGTTCAAGATCCCAACTACGGAAACACTCAGGAATCGAGTGCTCCTATCGCTATTCCCGGAGACCCGGAGTTTTTGTAGCAGCTATCGAGGAAACTGCCAACGGTTTGCCTTTTCTGTGAGACTCTGCAATTGATTGAATGATTCTGCGTTAAAGAAGTTTATTTACCTGATAAATTTAGAAAAAAAGTGAGACAACTTCAAACTGTATGATATTAATAACCCTTTAAACGATATATGGTTGATTACAAAGAACGCGTACTAGGGGGTGGCAAGTGGGCAATTGCCCCCCCCCCGTCTGAAATTGAAAAAGTGACGTAATGGCGTTTTTGCCTGACGTTTTATAGAGTGAAAATAACAGAATCATACCAATGTCTGTTATTACTCGACGTCAAAAAATTACAACTACTATTGTATGTGTACTTCCCTTGCGATGTTTCTCTGTGGAAAAGTTATACTTAATATATTTAGAATTAAAAATCTTGCCCCCCCCGTACTGGGAAGTCTGGACGCGTCTATGCAGGCAGACTGCAGGAATACTCGCGCAGCATTTTTCACACTAATACAGTAAGCGACAGAATTTAATCTAATGGAGGGTCCCAGAAATGGGCAAAAGGGGCGGGGCAGGGGTAATAATTGAACAGTCAACCAATCAACTCCGCTCCGATTGCTCCGGAGCCCAGCTGGTTGATTGGTTGATTGTTCAATTATTACCCCTGCCCCGCCCCTTTTGCCCATTTCCGGGACCCTCCATTAGATTAAATTCTGTTGCTTACTATACGACTGCACAGCCCCTCGTGCCGTCAACTAAGGCAACTGTGTAGTATGTGGTGCTGTAAAATAAACACGATAATTCATTTTTTACTATTACATTATCAAAAACAAGAAAAATACACTCGACAGTTTGTGTCCTTACGACGTTACACTAAATTAATAAGACTAAGCTCAAATTAATTAAGAATTATTTAATTCACTTAATGATTAAAAAGAGAGTACTGGTATTAACAAATAAAGGTATGATAAGCAGACGGTCTAAATCATGAAATTAATTAATTATTTAAAAGTAGCACAACTTAAAAATGAAATACTTAATTAAACTCAACGGTGTGCCTGTCCTGCATTTCTGTGTGTTTGTTTTCATCCATAAATGTATTTGTGTCTGTGCCTAGTTAAGTTGATGGATCTGTGTGCATTGTATACTCCGCTAATCTTCTTTGTCTTTACCTGTGCCTGTCTCTTTGCCCTTGTCTGTGTTTGTGTCCGTGTTTGTGTCTGTGTCTGTGTCTGTGTCTGTGTCTGTGTCTGTGTCTGTGTCTGTGTCTGTGTCTGTGTCTGTCTCTGTCTCTGTCTCTGTCTCTGTCTCTATGTCTGTTTTTACGTAGTGGAGTTGTACTCGTGTTGAAAATCGCCTCACGAGTACTCGTGCAAATTGCTTTACACTCCGCGCACTCTAACATAAATACTACACAAAAAACACCCGCACAAACGCAACACAGAACAACCGGCGAACCAAGTGAAAGCGTCGACTAACAAGCACAAGGGGTGGCTCTGAAGATTGTTGTGACTCAAATTTTGTTTGTTTGTCGATCGGTTAATATCGTTCGAGTACGTACCGGTACATCGTCGTCGCTACAGAGTGCAGACTCCTATTCCTGCAACACGCCGCACAGCCAATTGTCATTTAAAATCATCAGTAAAGACCTCTCTTCCTGCAGCATCCTAATCTGGAAAGAAGCGATATAGCCCTATTCCTGCAACTGCCACAGAAAGGGTTCGTGTTGCACAGCTGCAGCAATAGAGTGGTGCAGTCAGTGGTGCAGCAATACAGATCTGCAATACAGCAATACAGCAATCTGTATGGTGCAGTTACTGGCACTGCCACTCAGGACTATCACCAAAGTCGCTGCGTACTCACTGTATTGATAAGAAAGCCGAGTCGTTTGCAGCTGTCGTCGAGCGACACATTTGTATTTATATGGACTATTTCGCTCATTAGAACCTTTTCACTTTTTCGAAATCTCCTTCTAAAGGCCATTTCATCAGCAACAATGACTACTGAAATTTTTATTAATGTGACTGGGGAGCTTGGCTGTGCTCACGGCCAGGCTGATTGCAACGAAACAGACGCTACAAAGCAACTCGACGACGCTCGACCTCATCCAGACAATGCCGTAACGCTCATCGCGAGTGAAATGTTCCCAATCATCCAGGAAGATATGATCATGAGTGCAGTACATCGCTGTGCCATCGGATTCAGCGTGTTATTCATCATCTGTGTTTGGTTGAAGGGTAAGTGTCTTAAAAGAAATTTTATCAACAGCCAGTTCCTTCTCCTTTCTGTCTGTCTGTCTGTCTGTCTGTCTGTCTGTCTGTCTGTCTGTCTGTCTGTCTGTCTGTCTGTCTTGCATTTATAGAGTCTGAGTCAGTTCATCTCCCGGTATACATCTGCCGGTTCGCATGCTGATTGCTTCGCACATTTTACTGTATCGATTTGTTTAGATTCTGCGAACGACCTGACGTTGGCAATGCTGGGTTGCTGCGCGTGGGAGCTCGTTGACGTCGTCTTGGCCACAGTTTTCCTTTTCAAATGCCCGTCCGAGCTGCCCCAGAATGGCACCAACACCGTCGCCTGGATGAAGACCCAACGATATTGTCGTCGCCTGATCCACGCCCATCTGGTCGTCAACATCACGGCTGGATTGACGGCCCTCGTCGCATTTAAATGCAGCTTCGGACTGTCCGCATTTAACGACAACGAGAAGTTTGCTTGGATGACGATCGCTTGGCTGGTCGTGTTCATTCTGGTTCAGTGGTACCACCTCATCCTGACCAGCATCCACAGCATGGCCTTGCTGGCGGAATGGGACAACCTGATCCGGAACCGAATCGCCACTACCGAGACGGACCAGCTAACGGATGGAGGAACTGTCGATCTAGACGTAGAGGCAAACGGAGAGATGGATCCAGCCCAGAGACCAATCTCGGCAAAACGCAAGGTCCTTCGCAGCCTGAAGAAGCTTCTGAACGGGATCTGGCGAGCATTTGGTCACGCCGGATGATTTCGAATTGGCAAACAACCACAACGTCATATAGCAATATTGTAAACATTCAGTTGTTGATTTCGTTGAGTTTTATTCCTGATTTCTTACCTTTTGATAGATGTGCAGCAGTTGTGTCTGTAGCTGTCCGGAGATTGTTCCTACTGCTCCTCCTCGAAGTGGTGTTATTATTTCATCCTCTATGCCTATCGATCTATACCAGTTTCCTGTGTCTATCGATGTCTGGCAGTTTCTCACGTCGTTTTGTATTGCAAAGGCACTTGCTGAGCGCACGGTCACTTCACAAATTTTACTTCACAACTTCATACGGCTTTTCGGTTTGACTGTCTGACTGCGCCAATCAGGAGAATAGAATTTCCGAATCATTTGGCATCCGAGAACTGGCTGGCGGCGATGTGCGAAATTACAATAACCGTTTCAATTTCTAATTTAACGTAAGTTAAAAATGGCGGCTTAAATTAATTACTTATTCCGGTAGACTAATGTGGAATGAACCAAAATAAAACTATTTATTTTCCTTTTTTTTTACATTTACTTGCATTTCTGTGCTTCGTCAATTTTGGGCTGTCTGTATTGAAAGATGAGCACGATGAACAACATATTTGGCAATCCTATAGGGCGCCTATTACTATTCGAGAATTTCATACATTAAAACTACAGTACACTAAGGAATCTGCCTTCCCTCAAACTTCACATATTGCACGAAAAAATGAGAAAAAACGTCAAACCTCACAAACACCTCCAAAGCTCCCCAAAAACGAATATCTCCAAAGACGTTACTGAAAACGGGTTTAAGTGTGTGCGCGAGCGGCGTGACCGCCCCTCGCTCCGCTCAGACCTGCACACTCTTCAGGCTGCCGACCAGCGAACCGCCACCGGCTTTGACGTTCAACGAGGACGAACTGGTGGCGTTCTAGAAGGTCTCCCCGGAGGAGGAGGGCGGTGAATCCGACAGAGAAGATGCAGAATTGCTATTGTCGGATATTCTGCAATAGAATACTTCACCCATTACAAAGCGGACTACAGGAGGGGGAAAGTTTGGCGTGAAACACACAGACAGACAGACGGACAAACAGACCGGGAGGCACTAAGATAGATAGACAGATACGCAGGCAGACAGACACACAGACAGACAGACAGACAGACAGACAGACAGACAGACAGACAGACAGACAGACAGACAACAGACAGACAGACAGACAAACAGACAAACAGGCAAATAAATAAATAGACGGACAGACATAGAAATAAGCGTTTATACGGTATATGATTGCTTACGAGGAAGTCAAGAGACTGAAACAATGCGATAGCTAATGGTTCGCGGGGTTTAAAGCAGACTGCACGAATACTCGCGTAGCATTTTGAACACTAGTACAACTGCACAGCCACTCGTGCCGTCAACTGCGTAATATGTGGTGCTGTATACAAAACAGATACTTTAATTTATGTTTACTGTTACACTACAAAAAACAAGGAAAATACACTCAAATATTTGTGTTCTTGCGACAGTGCACTAAATTAATAAGACATCTCAAATGAATTAAAAATTATTTGATTCAGTAAATGATTAAAAAGAGAGTATTAAAAGATAAAAACAAAAGTAGGCTAGGTAGACGTCCAAATCATGAAATTAATTATTAAGCTTAAAAAAATGAAACACTTTGTCAAACTCAGCTGTGCGCCTGTCCTGCTTTTCTGTATGCGTTGGGTCTCATCCATGATTGTATCTGTGTCTGTGCCTAGCTCAGTTGATGGATCTGTGTACATTGTATACGCCACTAATTGCCTTTGTCTGTCTCTAAGCCCGTGTCTGTGTCGGTGTCTGTGTCTGTCTCTATCTGTGTCTGTGTCTGTCTCTACGTAATGGAATCGTAGTCGTGTTGAAAATTGCTGTACGAGTACTCGTGCAATCTGCTTTACACTCCGCGCGCAGTAACATGGATACTGCAAAAAGCAGCCCCCGCACAAACGCAACACAGAATAACCGGCGAACCAAGTGGAAGCGTCTGCCAACAAGCACAAGGGGTGACTCGGACGATTGTAGTGACTCAGATTGTGTTTGTTTGTCGATAGAGTAATATTGTCCGGGCACGTACCGGTACATCGCACTACCTCGCTCATAACAATCTTTCCACTTTTTCGAAATTTCCTTTTAAACGCCACTTCTTCAGCAAAAATGACTACTGAAGCGTCGATTAATGAGGCTGGGGAGCTTGGCTATACTCACGGCCGGGCTGATCGCAACGACCCAGACTCTACAAGGCAACTTGACGACGCTCAAGCTCATCCAGACAATGCCGTAACGCCCATACCAAGTGGAGTTTTTCCGATCATCCAGAAAGATTTATTCGTGAATAAAATTCATCGCTGTGCCCCCGGATTCATCGTGTTATTCAACATCTGCATTTGGTTGAACGGTAAGTGCCTTGCAAGAAATTTTATCAACAGTCAGTTCCTTCTCATTTTTGCTTGTCTGCCTGTCTGTCTGCCTGTCTGACTGCATGTATGTCTGCCTGTCTGACTGCATGTATGTCTGACTGTCTGTTTGTCTATCTGTCGGTCTGTCTGTCTGTCTGCCGTTCTCTCTGTTTGTATGCCTATATTTCTGCCTTTCTGCCTTTCTGTCTGCCTGTCTGTCTGCCTTTCCGCCTTTTTGTCTATTTGTATGCCTGCTTGTCTGCCTTTCCGTCTTTCTGTTTGTTTTTCCGTCTGTCTGCCTTTCTGCCTTTCTGGCTGATTGTCAATCATTGAATCTGAGTCAGCCCATCTCCCGGTATATATCTGTCGGTTCGCATGTTCATGGCTGTCTGTTTACTGTATCTCTTTGTTTAGATCCTGTGAACAACGTCATGTTGACAATGCTGGGTTGCTGCGCGTGGGAGCTCGTCGACGTCGTCTTAGCCTATGTTTTCCTCTTCAAATGCCCGTCTGAGCTGCCCCAAAATGGCACCAACACCGTCGCCTGGATGAAGACCCAACGATATTGTCGTCGCCTGATCCACGCTCATCTGGTCGTCAATATCACGGCTGGATTGACGACTCTCGTCGCCTTGAAATGCAGCTTCGGACTGCCGGCATCCAACAACGACGAGAAGGTTGCCAGGTTGTTGATCGCTTTCCAGCTGTCTCTGTTCATTCTGGTTCAGTGCCACCAGCTCATTCTGACCAGCATCCACAGCATGGCCTTGCTGGCGGAATGGGACAACCTGATCCGGGACCGAATCACCACTACCGAGACGGACCAGCCAACGGATGGAGGAACTGTCGATCTAGACGTAGAGGCAAACGGAGAGATGGATCCAGCCCAGAGACCAATCTCGGCGAAACGCAAGATTCTTGACAGCCTGAAGAAGCTTCTGAACGGGATCTGGCGAGCATTTGGTCGCGCCGGATGATTTCCAACTGACAAACAGCCACAACGTCATACAGCAAAATTGAATTGAGAAATGAGAATTCTGTATAGTTCTATTCCTGCTTTTCATACTTTTTGATAGGTGTGCTGCAGTTGTGTCTGTAGTTGTTCGGAGATTGTTCCTACAGCTCTTCTTCGAAGTGGTGTTCTCATTTCATTCTCTATGCCTATCGATCATATACCAGTTTTCTATGTTTATCGATGTCGATAGCTCGCATTCCCCGTGAAATATTTACAATCAACGACAAAATTTACTACATGGGAGGGTCCGGGGTATGGGCAAAAGGGGTGGGGTACCGTATTCCCCCGATCTCAAGGGACAGTTAAGCCCCACCCCCTCCAGTCATCGGTTGACTGTTCAATCGGATTCACTGTGTCGTGATTGGTTGAAATTTAAGCCAAACTTGGCAGCGATTGATTGATTGATTAAGCGGGATTTCTTGACGCACACATTGAATCGATTGATTGATTGATTGATTGTAGGTAAACAATAGCAAGCGGTGATGAACAGATAAGATCCGGGGTGGATCAAATTAACTGATAGGGCAAAAAAGTGTCCCTTGAGATCGGGGGAATACGGTAGCATGTTGAAAATGGAACAAAGGAAGAAAGCAACCGCTGCAGGTCAGGTGATTGATTGTTCCATTGTCTGAAAGCCACCTCCTGTCCCGCGTCTTTTGCCCATTCCTCGGACTCGATCTTGTCGTTGACTGTAGTACAGGCAGACAATAGATTTACTGCGTGGAAGGCTAATAAAAACCGCAATAAAAATTTTCTTAGCAGGATGGAAAACGTGTTTACCCATGGAGCAGCTCGTTGCGTGAGTCAGCTGCCGAACGCGGCCTGCGTCCGCTCGTCTCGCTTGCCTTCTTCTTCCGGGCACTGACCTACTTTTAACGTCGTTGCGAGACACCTTTTTGGTGACCGCGCCCGCGCGAGTTTGTTTGTTTCCCAAAGGTGAAATTTTAAAGTTTCTCGCCTGAGCGACTCTCGGTTGCGCGTTTTGGCAAACGTATGAACGCGCGATCAGTGTTTTCTCCGTTTGCGCGTTTCCGCCAACGAAGGAGATGTTTCCCCAGGGGCTAAAGAGCGCTCATCACTATCGCAGCAGACGTCGTGTGGTGATGCTGTGTTTCAGTTAGGGAACGTTCAACAATTATGTCATCGAATTTGGGGGGTACGTGTCAGCAATCAATGACGAACTCTGACGTACAGGGGGCGGGGGTCTGTCCTTGGATTACGTCAACAATTTTAAATCTTGAAATTTCCTTGATTCTGAGAGTTTGAAAAAACATGTATTTCAGGAACATTTTATAGACCTGTATGCCATTATTCTTCCCTTCATTTGAGCATGATACTAGTACTGACAAGAGGTTCCGATGACTCCACCAGAAAACTAGGTACGTCACTTGGAGGGCTACATCTACTTGATGCCTTCTTCACCAGCGCATTGGAATCGCAAATCTTCTAAATTTTGTTATTAACGCGGAAATTTAAGATTATG
>LRSR01012301.1:0-11114 GCA_001579985.1 Hypsibius dujardini | reverse complement strand
GGTAAAAAGAAATACCGACGAGCTCTGACAGAGCTCCGCTAATAAGGCCGCCTAATATCGAGCGCTTACGTAATTGTTGAACGTTCCCTTAACATTTACGGTCTGCTGTGTACAGATTTTTGTGAACCATCCGCCATAAGGTATAGTAGGCGCAAAAGTCAAAATCCCTGTTCTAATTCACAAATTCGACTGTAGTCTTGTGGTGAAGTGCTTATGATTTATGCAGTCTTTGGGTTAGAAATATTCAACATGCCAATCCGATCCAAGTACATGAACTTCTTACTAGAGCTGTGCTGCTAAAGGTTTCAGACTCCCGCTACGCTAACGCTAATCGTCGAAAAAACGCACCGCAAAAACCGCTAAACCCGCTAATGGTAAATTTTATTAGTCTATAAATCCATTTCAGATGCCTTTCGCTTAACGCGGCACTGGTAATCTAGCAGACGTTCCCAAAAAACAGATTTTCAAAGTCACGGTCATTAAAAGCCTGACGCTTTGGCAGCTCTAGACACTGGTGAAAGAAATAATCTCATAACATTGAGCAGGTTCTCTGTGAATACCGATGCGCGCTCCAACGTTAAACACCCGAGATAGCGCTTTGAAAAGTCTAGCTATTTTTTCATTTACAAGAAGCACTTTTTCCATTTGGACGTGTCACGTGAGCTATTGCGAAGCTGAGCAGTCTCACATGTGACGCTTATGAGGCAAAGTCTGTATTTCGGCTCGCCCTCCACTTGGTCGATAAATCTGCTCATTCATGGGTTTCTCTTGATGGCAGCTGCTTGATTGTTTGATTTCCAAAAGTGCCATAGTATACTAGGACATAGTACAGCAAATCAAACAATCAAGCAGCTGCCATCAAGAGAAAACCTTGAGTGAGCCGATTTATCGACCAAGTGGAGGGCGAGCCGAAATACAGACTTTGCCTCATACTGTTATTTGAATTATTGCTTCCTAATGCAACAAGACCGCTAAATCCGCACCGCTAATTTCATTGCCGCTACGTCCGCTAATTGGAATTGCCGCTACGCTGACAAACTTGACCGCTAACGCTAATCCCGCTAAGCGTAGCGGTTTAGCGGGTTCAGCGGCCGCTAAAGTCCTCCGCTAAATTAGCGGCACAGCTCTGCTTCATACTCGAGTGAGCCCATCAGCTTCTTCGGTCACGTTTTGACACGCAAAGATACTTTAGCATAGCCGATGAACGAAGAGAAGCTCTCCAAATAACTGCAAAAATCGTGCGGCCTCGGTCGCCAAAAAGTGCCTTGCAATCATACTTTTAAAACCTAAAATCAACGATCGTCTCTCGTTTGCCCCTCGTTAAGACTTCGCGGATATAGAGGATGACTAATAATACTTCTACAGTAGTAAACAGAGAGAGACCCTTCTCTCTTTACTATGCTCGTACTGTGTATCGAGTTGAGTGAGATTGAAAAACACCCGCATGTTAACGCATTTATCGTTTCTCACTTTTCTGCACCATTTCGGCAAGCATTTAGTTTGGCTGCCTGTCGACGTAGACGACAAAGGGGCTATCTCCCATTTATTGGGATGCTTCTATTAAATGGACAAAGGATTATGAGTGTATACACTACATTATAACGATTGTATAGCTATGACTACAATTAAATCGCTTAGGAATAATTCACTACTCATCATTAACTGGATCTGTGGCTGGAGATTTATCTACTCCACTGTACTTTCGGTCGGGATTTTCGGGACACACACGCGCGAGATGATGGATGCGCCATTGCGAAAAAAAGCCAAGATCCTCACAAATGAAGAACGTTAACAAATGAATGACGATCTGAGGAATGATGTAAGTTCCTCGATTTGACGGCTGATATACCAGTAAATTCCCCGGTAAGGATGGCAAAAAATAGTCAATTTCGATCAAACGATCAATCAAGCGCTTGTTTCTAGCATAATCGCAGAGCGAACAATTTCGGAGCTGTAAAAATATCAATCAGTCGAGCAATATCAATATAAAACTATAAAAAAACGAACATAAATCAATGAATCGACCGCAGACAGGAAAGATGAAAACTGTAACTGTGAATTAATTACACAATCAATCAATCAACACGTGCGGTCTTGTGGTTCGCACGTCTTTGCTATTAATCAAAACGATCGCTTTTACTGTATGATAACGTATGCACAACGAATGGGCCGCAACTCTAAAGTAGTGGTGATTGATTGATTGATTGATTTCTTCAATTAATCATTAATCGTCTTCCTGCTGTCTGTTTTTGGCAGATGACAGTACCAAACGCGGCCAAAAAATACGGCGTCTCAACGGCAACCGTTCGGCGGAACGCAGGCCGCTTGTCCGATAGGGACAACCTGGACGGGTCGTTCGATTTAACAATGAAACGACAGAGAAAGCGCGCATACACTGAGCTCGACACTCTATTGAATGCATGGGCGGTGTCATGTCGCGAACAGAACATAGTGCTGAAACGCAAAGATGTCAAGGACCGCGCCTTGGAGCTCGCAAGAGACATAGGATTTCCCGAGTTCCTAGCTAGTGATAATTGGCTTAATTTACTCCTCGACTATTGTCCAGCCGTCAAGGAAAGGCTACATGTAGATTCAGCGAGCGGACAAAATGCAGCCTCCCTACCGCAGTCCGTGACGTAAGTTGATTGATCCACAATTTTATTTAAAGTCACACAGACCCCACAACACAAACGCACAAGCACATTCTAAATTTAAATCACTAAACGTATTTGAAAAAAAATGTAATAATAATAATAAATAATAATAATAATAAGTGAAATAAATAAATAATAGATAAATAATTTGTATAAATAATGTATACAGGGTGATTCACTACCACATGGATACCTAGTAATCGCAATAGCTTAATTGTGGCGCAACTGCTTGTTTTGGTTAGCAAACGTGAAAACTTTCAGAATCAGTTTTGCCATGACTCCTCCAGTGCCTGCCTCTGTAAATGGGAAAAAGATGGCGTATATTATAAATTTCCCATATACTGACGCCGAGAAAAGTGAAGAAGATCAAGAAAATCATTGATTCGGATAATCCGCTGACCCAGCGCGATATGGCCAACAACGTAGGTGTCTCTCAGGCTTCAATTAGTCGCTTGACTCGAGGGGATTTGGATACGACGTGCATCAAAAAGGACGTCGTTCATCATCTCACAGAGGCCGCCATTAAACAACGCGGAAAAGGGGATAAACACTTCCACTCCCTCATTGACGACGAGAAACTACAGTACGTTGTATCCATGGACGAGACAATGCTTCCATTGGATGGTCAAATGCGTTCCGCGATGGATTCTATCGTCCGAATAAACCAGAAAACAGGAAGAAACCAGCGCCCGTGAAAGTCGGAAAGCCATCATGGCCAAGCAGCGGATGACTGCCATGGGTTATAGCTGGCGTGGACATACTCCACTCTACGTGCTAGATCCCAAAGTCAAGGTTAACGCTGTGCTTTTTATTCAGCATATAGTAAAAACGGTGATGACGATGGACGTCCCTGCACCTGTCTTTTTATCTGTGTCTGTCTGTCAGTCTGCATTTCTGTCTGCCTGTGAACAACGTTCAGAACTCTAAATTGCCCTACCTCTTTTCCGGTCGATGGTACTAGGAACCAAGTGCTACGACTGCAGCCCCATGCCTGCAGGATGCTGCATTTGCAAGCAACACGGGTAGTTTCCTGGAGCACTCTCATCTCCCTCAAGCTCCCGCTGCCGGTGGACCTCGGGATCTCAGCGCCCCGGCTGAAGGTATCGGCGACCTTCTCTTCTGTGCGCCATCCTTGGACAGCAGTCATTGGGACGGTTTCCAGAACTCCTTAATGGCACAAGATTCCGCCTGTGGATTGTCTCATGGATCGACTGCTCCGATCAGCGAAAATCTCGTAGATCCAGGCGAATTCGATCTAGAATCTTGGATCAACATTAATCTAAACTAAACGATTTCCAGAACTCTTGCATGACTCAAGATCCCAACCACGGACACTCTCAAGGATGGAGTGCTCCTATGGCGAATCCTGAGGACCCAGAATTTTCCGACGTGCCAGCATTGGCCAGCAGTCATGCGAACACATGTCACGTGTTATAAGCCTGTCACGTGTCTTATTTGAGGGTACATCCAGCGTCCAAGTCAGACCAACCGATATCGTGCCGGCTGCATAAAGCGTCTCTTCGCCGGACCAGCTGGCTGAAGAGTTAGCTCATGCAAGCTTTGCAGATGAGCCTGCGCCGGAAGATTTTCGGCAATATCGCCTGATCAAGTGGGTCTGCAACCGCGATGCCATTTTCCAGTGCGACATGCAAGGGTTCAGCAGTCCGGGCGAACTCCTCGATACGCGAGTGCTGTCGGCAATCTGTACACAATTCTGTTGCTTACTATACGACTGCACAGCCACCCGTGCCGTCAACTAAGGCAGCTGTGTAGTACGCTGTGCTGTAAAATAAACACTATAATTCATGTTTTACTGTTACATTATCAAAAACAAAGAAAATACACTCGACAGTTTGTGTCCTTGCGACATTACAATAAATTAATAAGACTAAAACTCAAATTAATTAATATTTATTTAATTCACTAAATGATTAAAAAAAATATTATTAGCAAATAAAAACAAGGTATGATAAGTAGACCGTCCAAATCATGAAACTAATTAATTAATTAAAAGCAGCAAAACTTGAAAAGATGAAACACTTAATTCAACTCAACTATGTGCCTGTCCTGCATTTTTGTGTGTTTGTGTCTGTGTCTGTGTCTGTGTCTGTGTCTGTGTCTGTGTCTGTGTCTGTGTCTGTGTATGTGTCTGTGTCTGTGTCTGTGTCTGTGTCTGTGTGTCTGTGTCTGTTTCTGTGTCTGTGTCTGTTTCTACATAGTGGAGTCGTTCTCATGTTGAAAATCGCTGCACGAGTACTCGTGCAATTAGCTTTACACTCCGCGTGCCACAACATGAATACTGCACAAAGAAACATCTGCACAAACGCAACGCAGAACAACCGGTGAACCAAGTGGAAGCGTCTGCTAACAAGCACAAAGGGTGACTCTGATGATTGGAGTGACTCAGATTGTGTTTGTTTGTCGATAGAGTAATATCCTCTGGGTACGTATATCGTCGTCTCTGCAGAGTCTAGACACATTCCTGTAACACGCCGCAACGCCAATTATCATTTTTATTCACCTCTCTTACTGCAACATGTCAATTTAGAAGCGAGCGATTACTATATAGGCCCATTTCTTCAACTGCAACAGACAAGGTAAGGCCATGTTGCACAATTTTGTTTGTTGCCCATTTGCAGCAGCAAGGCTTTATGTTGGAATCACTGCCACAACCATTCAGTTGAACATCAAAACCGGTATTGATATTCACTTGTTCAACTGCTCCGATAAGCGAAGCCGGAGTCGTATGCGGCTGTCGTCGAGCGACACATGTATTTATACGGACTACCTCGTTCATTACAGTCTTTCCACTTTTTCGAATTCGCCTTTCTCCTCTCGAAAAGCCACTTCTTCAGCAAAAATGACTACTGAAGCGCCGATTAATCTGACTGGGGAGCTTGGCTGTGCTTACGGCCGGGCTGATCGCAAGGAACCACACTCTACAAAGCAATTCGACGACGCTCAAACTCAGCCAGACAACGCCGTAACGCCCATCCCAAGTGAAATGTTCCCGATCATCCAGGAAGAAATGATTGTGAGTGCAATTCATCGCTGTGCCATCGGATTCAGCTTGTTATTCATCATCTGTAAATGGTTCAACGGTAAGTGCCTTACAGGAAATATTATCAACAGTCAGTTCCTTCTCCATTTTGTCTGTCTGTCTGTCTGTCTGTCTGTCTGTCTGTCTGTCTGTCTGTCTGTCTGTCTGCCAGTATTGAGTCTGAGTCAGACCGTCTCCCGGTATACATCTGTCTGTTCGCATGTTGATTGTTTCCTATATTTACTATACCTGTTTGTTTAGATCCTACGAACGACGTCATGGTGACAATGCTGGGTTGCTGCACGTGGGAGCTCGTCGACGTCGTCTTGGCCACAGTTTTCCTCTTCAAATGCCCGTCTGAGCTGCCCCAGATTGGCGCCAACACCGTCGCCTGGATGAAGACCCAACGATACTGTCGTCGCCTGATCCACGCCCATCTGGTCGTCAACATCATGGCTGGACTGACGGCCCTCTTCGCATTCAAATGCAGCTTCGGACTACCGGAATCCAACGATGATGAGAAGGTGGCCCGGATGACGATCGCTATTTGGCTGGTCGTGTTCCTTCTGGTTCAGTGGTATCACCTCGTCCTGACCAGCATCCACAGCATGGACTTGCTGGCGGAATGGGACAACCTGATCCAGAATCGTATCGCCACCACAAAAACGGATCAACCGACGAATGGAGGAACCGTCGATCCAGACGTAGAGGCAAACGGAGAGATAGATTCAGCCCAGTCACCGACCTCAGCGAAGCGCAAGATCCTTCGTAGCCTGAAGAAGATGCTGAAGGGGATGTGGCGAGTTTTTGGTCGCGCCGGATGATTACAACCAAAACGTCATTTAGCAATATTGAATATATTTAGTCGTAGAGAATTTTGTAGAGAACCATTCCTGATTTCATACTTTTTGATAAGTGTGCAGCAGTTGTGTCTGTAGCTGTCCGGAGATTGTTCCTACTGCTCCTCCTCCAAGTGGTGTTCTTATTTCATCCTCTTTGCCTACGGATCTATACCACTTTCCTGTGTCTATCGCTGTTTGGCAGTTTCTCACGTCGTTTTGCAGTGCGAAGGCACTTGTTGAGGACAGGACACGAGGGCACGAAGTCTTTTAATTTCCCAAACTTCACAACGCCAGATTGTCTGACCGTCCCGATTAGAAGAATTGAATTTCCGTGTCATTTGGCATCGGAGAATTGGCTGGCGGCGATGCGTGAAATTACAATAACTCTTTCAGTTTCTAATTCAACTTGCGGCATCATTAATTACTTATTCCGGTAGACTGATTGACTGATTGAACCAAAATAAACCGATCAATTTCCCCCATCAAAACGATAATAAGCCACAGAGAAAGATTAGCACAATTAAAAAACACATTTGGCAATCTTATGAGGCGTCGATGAGTGTGCTACTCGGGAATTCCATAAGACCTGAACATCTTTTGGGAATAGTTTTTCTCTGAAAACCTTCTGGAAAAAGAGCCGCGTAAAAGAACGTGCCGCTCATTCGGAGCAACGTGGGGCCATTAAAAGGAACCAAAAAAAGGGAGGAAACGTTAAAACTACAAATACACTATAAGGAATCTGTCTTCCCTCAAACTTCACATATTGCAGGAAAAAAAGGAGAAAAATCACCAAACCTCAAAAACACTTCCCGTGCTCCCGAAAAAAAAACGAAGATCTCCACAAACGAAGATCTCCAAAGAAGTTACTGCAAACGGGTAAAAATGTGTGCGGGCGGCGTGACCGTTCCTCAGACCTGCACACTCTTCAGGCTGCCGACCAGCGAACCGCCGCCGGCTTTGACGTTCAACGAGGACGAACTGGTGGCGTTCGAGGAGGTCTCCCCGGATGAGGAGGGCGGTGAGGCCGGCAGGGAAGATGCGGAATTGCCGGCGGAGGAGTGGCGCGTGACGGTTCGCTGACGGACCGCCTCAGCGGCTTCTTGAGCAATGGCGCCCAGATGTGACGGCGGAGAACCAATCACCGCCGAGGCGGGATGCTGGTGGTGGTGCGGAGTCGTCGTCGTCAGGAGGGTCGAGGAGGGCGAATGGTTCGGCTGGAAGATGCGGTCGTAGTCGACGATGAGAGCGGAGATGATCTCCGAGACTTCGACGCGGATGCCTTCGAACCGAGCCATATCGTTCGGCAGTTCGATCGGGCAGAGGGTAGGCCACAAGCAGACGGTCAGGTTGTTGGAGTCCATCTTGTTCTTTTTGCTATTGTCGGATATTCTGCAAAAGATTACTTCACCCATTACAAAGACAGACAAACAGACAGACAGACAAACAGGCAGACAAACAGGCAGACAGACAGACAGACATACAGACAGACAAACAGGCAGACAGACAGACAGACAGACAGACAAACAGGCAGACAGACAGACAGACAGACAGACAGACAGACAGACAGGCAGACAAACAGGCAGGCAGGCAGACAGACAGACAGACAGACGTACCGGCGCAAATGGGCGAACATGTATTTCAGTAGTTGAAAATGGGTAGCAGATAGATGAGCAAGAGCGGCTTTGATCATCTGGATGCGCTCGGCTTTGTCGGCAACAACTGCAAATATAAATACATTCGTACATCTAATTCTACTGCACGCTCTTTGAAGGCATAACCCAATGAGACAGGCATCGGTAACTTACAACTGAGATCGTGCAGTTCATCAACTACAGACTGCGGAATCACAGGAGGGGTGTGGTCAGTCATGAAGGTCTTCAGAGCGGTGGTTACGTTGTAGATGGGGATATCCATAGCGTACAGATCCACCGAGGACGGATGGCTGAGGAATTTGCGCAGCAGCTCGTCGGCGTGCATTCGGCTGCCAGAGACCCGGTAAATGCCTTCCGTGTCAATACCTGTCGGTGTAAATGAAAAAAAAAATTTAAAGTGATACTAACACAAATACCGTAAACCAAAAAATAGTTCCTACCCCTGGATTCGATAAATTTGATACATTTCTCGATGAACAGAGGAATGGGATTATCCGCTGACTGCGCAAAATGTTCGAAGGTTGGCTCTGCTTTCTTCTTTTTCTGAAAGGTAAGCAAAATAAATTGTCCTCAAATAAGGGGCAGGTCAATGAACCAATGAAAACTTCTAGACTGACTGACTACCTTCCTGTCTGTCTGTCTGCCTGTCTGTCTGTGTGTCTGTCTGTCTGTCTGTCTGTCTGTCTGTGTGTCTGTGTGTCTGTCTGTGTGTCTGTCTGTGTGTCTGTGTGTCTGTCTGTGTGTCTATGTGTCTCTCTGTGTGTCTGTGTGTCTGTCTCTGTGTCTGTCTGTGCCCAGACTTACATCCTTGGACTTTTTGACCGACGATTTATTCTCTTTCTCCCGTTTGGGTTTGGATGAATATTTCTGCAAAATTGTTCCATTTTAATAACAGCACAAATCACACACAGACATTGCGTTTCAGACAAATTGGCTTACCGAGGGCTTCGCCGGGCCATTTTTAAGCTCCTCGTCAAGAGCTGTGGGAAGAAACATGGAGACAGGCATGAGAGCTGGACTCTAAAAGCGACTGTGCATTCGCAGCCGGCAGAAGCGAGAGAAGGAAAACAAACTCACTGGACGCAAAGAACACATTGTCGTCAAGGGGCGACATTACGTGCTGCAACTTGGCCGACGGCGAGGCCTTGTCCACAAATTCAGGCAGTGAGGCGCGCATCGGAAAAGCTTCAAGAACGGAAGTGAAAAACGTAATACGCAAAAGAACGCAACAAAAAATCAAAAAAGCGCAACAGAGAAAGTGAAGCTGAACTAAACGTAATTTTCCATTATTTTAAGCCAAAAAGTCAAAAAGTCAAAATTCTCATTAAAAATGATTGAAGTTCATCAAGCGCTTAGCTTTTTCAAGAAACAACAAGACAAAGACAAAAAATCTCAAAACCGAAAACTGCTGCGACAACTGATCGTTTCAATCAATCAATCAAGCAGGGGAAAAAGCAGAGGTGAGAAAAGCGTGCGGAAAAAAGAATCCTTCTTCTTCTTCTTCCTCACACTTACCGGGATCGTTTTCTTCCTGAGAAAGACTCAAATGATGCGCGGGAACGGTTGGCGGCAGACAAGGCGCCACGACTCTCCGGAATCCATACCGATCCGGCACTTTCGGTTTCTTCTGCTTCAACAAGGACTGTCGATCGTGACTGCTCGGGGATTTGAGCGAAGGCGCGGTGCCGTTGCTCCAGGCATCTCCCAGCCCCGAAGCAGAGTGTGTGTCATTCTCTCGTTCTTCGGTTAACTCAGGCATGGCTAAGGGCGCGGTCGGGGAGGGTTGTGTTCCGCGGGCCATGCTTGAGTTCAGTTGGTCGATGAAGGAAGCGTAGCGGGATGATCCGCTCGTCAGTTTACCCACCAGGCGTTGACTGGCGGACCGCTCTTGCCCCGCCTCTTCCGCCGAACGCGCCTGCCAGGCTGCAAGAGAAATAAAATATTTAATGGGAAAAAGAATTAATATTAATATTTATAAAGAAGTAATATCTACTACGCTAAAAGTAAAAATTATTATATCAAATTTAAATTATTTAATGATCAAATTAAACTTGATTTTAATTGATTTCAGCAGAAAAAGAAAAGAAACAAAAAAAGGCAGACAAAACGGTTTCCTGTTAAGATGTGTCGAAAAAAGGTCCCAAAAGTCAGGCAGACGTTTTAGCGACACTAACTCGCGAGTGTTGCGCTGCGGATCATGCCGACGACAGAGAACAAAATAATCCAGATGGAATTGAAAAATGCCGCACAAAAAAAACAAACAATCCGAAGTGATAAAACGAAATTGTGCACACACACACACGCAGAACCGATTGATTGATTGATTGATTGATTGGTCGACTAGTGCGAGGCAAGGTTGAGTCTTGAGTCCGCGCATGCGAAACCGCGGAGGGCGGGTTGCTGTGATCTCGCGGAGGTCAATGGAAACAATGGACAGTAGGCGAAGCAACACGCACATAAATCACACAAATCACACGCACAACAGCGACGCAAGCGAGAGAAAGAACGAGTGAAAGCGACACTTCAGTGAAGCATGCGAGCGCCGGAGTGAAAAGCAATCGTCATAGCGAGGTAAGAGGAGGCAAGAGGTATATGGAAATAAAACGGGGGGCGATAGTTGAACAAGTAAATGAGACATGAGAGCGTGCAAAAAAACTATACAATGGTCGCCTGAATTTTTTTCGGAAAGCAAATAAAAAATGTGTCCAAAAATTGTGTCCAAAAATGTGTCAAAAAAAGTGTCAAAAATTGTGTCAAAAAAGGTGTCAAAAAATTGTGTCAAAAAATAGTTCTGAGTATTTGTTTTGCTAATAGTCGGTTCCTATTTATGCATGCTCTCTGATGTATTACCAGCCAGGCCACGCATAAAGGGGTGGAAGGCGCGTTTGACCGGTTCATCAGCGGTCGGACTGGCCACATTCAGAGC
>LRSR01012300.1:0-11298 GCA_001579985.1 Hypsibius dujardini | reverse complement strand
TGTCTGTCTGTCTGTCTTTCTGTGTATGCCGGGGATGAATCAGTTGGATGTTTGCCGGTGGCTCGACCGGCGAACGCACGTCATGCGACATTGATTTCCTGGTAAAATGGTAGGTTTTTCTCCACGTTCTGCCTGCCTAGACGTTTGCCTATCGTTCTGCCTGCCAGTGCGTTTCGGCATGTCTGCCTTTGCAGCTGTCTGCCTATCTACTTCCTGTTTTACATACTGGGAATCATGTCTGTCTGTTGTCTGTCTGTCTGTTTGTCTGTCTGTCTGTCTGTCTGTCTGTCTGTCTGTCTGTCTGCCTGTTTGCCTGTGTGTCTGCTTACCCTTGTACCGATCTGTCTGTCTGCCTTGTTAAGAATACTGGCTACAGACAACAGAATGGAATGAATCATTGGCAGACACTCAACCTGCGGAAATATGAAGTGCGCGGCTCAGTGTGCCTTCATTCTTCCCCTTATTATACGTCCAATGGGATTCTGGGCGTTTTTGTGAATCACTGAATAGTTTCAAGAGGTATCTGTTTGGCCTGATCCATCCGCATCCCGGCTGTGGCGGTGCGTTTTCGCATCGGTACGCCATTATTGTCCGTGTATGTGACCCTGTGTGTGTTTGTTGGTGGGGCTGAATTGAGGAGGGAATATTGTGTAGGACAAAAGAGGGTTTTACGCGGCGCTTCTGCGCCTTGTCCAGTTGTCCCTCCGCTCATAAAGGAGGTTGGAAACTATCATCAGTTTTGATGATGAGGGAGGCGGACAGAACACACTGATCAGGCGCTGCTGTTACAAGGGCTGGGGATGAGGAGTGAATGAAAGGGTACTTGTCTATGTGAAGATGATTGCTGGCCATTGTCCCGGACAGGTCTTCAGATAATTGAGATGAAGAGGAGGATTCCGGCGCTTCCCCTTTATGTGGCTGTGGGGGCTTTTTGCGGAAGCTAATCAACCGCGAGATTGGCAGAATCTGTTGAGGTTTTTGTGTGTCCTCGCGAGGTGAATCGCTCGCGTTCCTTCTTGTTGTCGCCCATGGAAAGCGGCTATTTTGATTGCTTGCGTTTATTATGCCTGTCAAAAAGGTCATGAGGAGGAGTGTCCCGCGTTGACAGGCTCTTTCAGGTTATGGCGTATTTGGTCTGAAGTCTGGGAGGGGCCGGTGACACGGTGGGGTCTCGTTATGGAAATATAGAAACAGACAAACAAAGAGAGGCATGCAGACAGACAGACAGACAGACAGACATACAGGCACACAGGCACACAATGAGACACACAGACACACAGACATACAGACACACAGAGAGAGAGGCGCACAATCAGACATGCGGTCAGACAGACAGACACATAGGCAGACAGACACACAGATACACAGACAAACAGACACA
This sequence comes from Hypsibius dujardini, assembly GCA_001579985.1. NCBI lineage: Eukaryota > Metazoa > Tardigrada > Eutardigrada > Parachela > Hypsibiidae > Hypsibius > Hypsibius dujardini. Next base: position 9,917 of record LRSR01012300.1, on the reverse strand, counting down.
CAGACAGGCAGACAGGCAGGCACATAAACAGACATACGGTCAGACAGATATACAGATAGATATACATATATTCAGACAGACAGATAGACAGATAGGCAGGTAGGCAGGCAAAGAGACAGAGAGACAGACAGGCAGACAAAGTCATGCATGTTCCGCATCCTGAATTTTCAATTAGCGTGTCTCCCTTAACGAGACCCGAAAACTTCAGGCATGATTGACAAGTTGAAATGGTATTTAGCGATGAGGTTAGCGAGCCGCGACAAATTGTAATTACCGTTCATCGATGCACCGCGCGCCACGACGACGATGAGTGGGGCGTTGACTAGGAAGAAAATGGCATGATTTTCGGCGGTGGTGATGTCGGAAAACGGTGCCTAATCAGACGTTGTCATCTGTCTCTGTATTTTTGCCTTTAGACAGTCCATTCTCTGCCCTTGCATTTATGCTGAGAGAGGAAGAGAATACCGCTAATTTGGGAGGACGGCCGAAGCGGAAAGTATTATGGCCGGTAGCGGTGGAGTCTCCACTCTGTGGTAAACGGCACCACGGGGCATCACTAAGCGTCAAGCTCGGCGCTTGCCGGTCCCAGAAAGGATATCATTTCACCATGCGCTTAGCCTGCATTCTTGTGCGAAGAAGGGCTCGCTGTGAGGGTTCTTTGTGAACGTTTGGTCGGTGGGAGGATATTTCCTGCAGTCAGACATCATGGGGACTGGTGGCGAGTCGAGCGACTTAGGCTGAGGTTGCCGCTTTGTTATTTCGTCGACAGGCATGATCCGATCGGCTCGGACTCTTATCAGGTTGAAAGGAACAGTGTCTGTCTGTCTGTCTGTCTGTCTGTCTGTCTACCTGTCTGTCTATCTGTCTGTCTGTCTGCCTGTCTGTCTGCCTGCCTGCCTGCCTGTGTGTCTATCTGTCTGTCTGTTTGTCTGCCTGTCTATCTGTCTGTCTGTCTGTTTGTCTGTCATCTATCTATCTGTCTGTCGATGTATGTGTCTGCCTGTTTTGCCTGGTTGTCTGTCTGTCTATCTGTCCTGTCTGTTTGCCTTTATTCGTTTGTCTGTTTCGGTCTGTCTGTATGTCTTTCGTTCGTGTCTGTGCGTCTGCCTACAGACGCGTCTTCATCTTTGCCTGTCCTTATCTGTCTGTCTGTTGTATATCCATTGTCTAAAACTTTTATAGAGTCCGGGTTAGCAGTAGAATCTATAAAGGTCGGATGGGGACTGGCCAGACCTTCGCGCTGCTCTTTGTACTACCAATATCTTCAACTCTTTAGTCGATGGGGGAAAGAGATGGGAATGAGGATTTGTCTCCTATTGGGACGCACCTTTTTATCAGGTGATTGGAAAGACAGGTCGCTCCCATTGTCTTACGGCGGCACGACACTGGAAAGGATCCCGGCGAAGACATTCTGGGATTGTCACGCTCGCAGTGGCAATTTTGTCTGCAGCATGCGCCGGTAACATTTGAGGATTATGACTTTTGCGAGGAGGTTGGGTGTGTGTGAGATGTGATTTGACAGTGTGGTGCCGAGATTTATCAGCGGAGGCTCCTCTCTTGGCCACGCAGAGGGGGACGTTCCGGAACCGAACAGCAGCAGCTGATGGAACGCGAAAGATGGTGTGTGAGATGGAGGAGGAGGACGACAAGATTTGTGTCTGCCACGTCGATGTCGGCGCGAGCGATTTGCTAATCCCGTCTGAGCCGTTGAAAATATTCGCACTTTAACTTTCTCTCCTTTCAGGGGAAGGGAAAACAATTTAGCACCTTTTTTATGCGTCGTTTATTTGTCGTGGTAATTGGGGACTGAGGAAGCTTACCATAAACTTATATTTTCATTGAGAACCTTGTCTGTCTGTCTGTCTGTCTGTCTGTCTGTCTATCTGTGTGTCTGTCTGTGTGTCTATTTGTCTGCCTGGCTGTGTGTCTGCCTGTGTGTCTGTGTGTGTGTCTGTCTGTCTGCCTGCCTGGCTGTGTGTCTGCCTGCCTGGCTGTGTGTCTGTGTGTCTGCCTGCCTGGCTGTGTGTCTGGCTGTGTGTCTGTGTCTGAATGTGTTTGACCTGATCTCTTGCTTCACTAGTACAACAGCAATGTCTGACTGCATGAATGGCGTGTTAATTGGGAACTGTAAAGTTCTTTCTCGGTCCCGCATCCCTACTTACTGGGATAACATTAGGTAATCGTGCTAATTAATACGAATAATGTTGTCCGCGGGAGTTGGTCCATCTATTTCGCGGATTTTAATAACGGGAATTCAAGCCGGGTTCATCCGATGTAATCTCGTTACCGCAACCTTCGTTGTTTCCCGGTGACGATCTGACAGGGCCGCGCGTCGTTCATTGCGAGAAGAAGTGCTGCAACCGCGCGGTTTACCATGCGGATAATTGGAACATATGTTTGTTCTTCCAGGATTCGCTTTGTAATTGGCAGTCCACTGGGGATTAGTGCACGTTGTCGTTGTCGTTCGGTTGAAATGTGCGTTTTTTTTTTCGCATCTTGCAGTGAAAAGGAAAATGATCTCGAAACTCGCCACGAAAAGCTGAAGGAGGAGCTGCGGACCCTCAACTCACTCGAAGGTAGTCACAGTGGATTTTCACTGAACACGTGTACGGCGTCGTTCTTCTTTCAAGCGATCCTTATGTGTGTGTGCTTTTTTCAGACTGGCAGAGAACGGAAGCGCATCGGAGGCGGGAGCAGATGTTGATGATGGAACTGATGGAGATTGTCAAGCAGCGGGATGAGCTTGTGAAGAATTTGGATGACCAAGAGAAAGCGTACGTCTTTAAGGCAGGCAGTCAGACAGGCAGACACACAGACACACAGACACACAGACAGGCAGACAAACAGATAGACAGGCAGGCAGACAGACAGACAGACAGACAGACAGACAGACAGACAGACAGACAGACAGTCAGGCTGGCAGGCAGACAGACAGACAGACAGGCTGACAGGCTGGCAGGCAGGCAGGCAGGCAGGCAGGCAGGCAGGCAGGCAGACAAAGGCGAAGCAAGTGGACTAATTTGAGGTTTTTCCCCTCGAATTGCAGAATAGAAGAGGATAACGTGGTGGCCCAAACTGTGATGCGTCAAACTTCCAAATTGACTTCGAAAGACCAGAAGGAGTGTGTCATTCAGTAGTGAACTGAACTGTAACTGACAATGTGTCGCGTGACCTTTCAAACTCTCGCCATGGAAATTCGTGCTTTCAGACGTTTTTCATACGTTTCTTCGGTACTTCTGTTCCTACTGTTGGTAAAGAGGAAAGTCGCTGTTCACACCTTTCTTTTTTACTAAACTGTCGCACGGGTTTCATTAGAATTTTCGTTGCCTGAAAAGACCAAAATTATTCACAGACATGGATGCTCGTGTACCGGTTATGATTTTAATTCTCTCCTCGCTTGAGTTCGTGTGTCTGATAATGGAAGCAAATTTGCCACAGCACGGCGAGAGGAATGTTTTTCTAATGCCGCTTGATGAGCTCGTACTGAGATTGCCCGGGATGGTTTACGCAATGGTCGGTCATCCGGAAAACGGGCGGTGGCTTTTGTCCGTCGTGACACAGACACACTGACACAGACACAGACAACGCGTCGGGACACAGACAACGCGTCGTGACATCCATCCCGATCCCTACTTCAATGGCCGGGGAGTTTGTCTTCCGTAAAATGTGATGTTGACGGTAGCCCGCAGACTCGTCACACCACTACTCCCGTTGATCCCGCGATGGTATCGCGCAGGATCGATTTTAAACATCTGCTGGTGTTCACGTGCTTGCGGCCAAATTTAGATAGCAATCGTGGCATTTTGTAACGATTCACGCTTGGCGTTTCCTACGTATACCGCCTCGATGGCTTCCCGTGATTCTCACTTCACAAAACCCGCCGCTCACAGACAAACAGACAGACAGACATTACAGAGCAGACAAACAGGCAGGCAGGCAGGCATACACAAAGACACACAGACACACAGACACACAGGCAAACAGACAGACAGACAAACAGACAGAAAGGCAGACAGACAGACAGACAGACAGACAGGCAAACAGACAGACAAACAGACAGAAAGGCAGACAGGCAGACAAACAGACAGACAGACAGACACTGGTTGAGACAAACAGCAGTTTTATGTCACATGATCCAAAGTTGACGAACATTCGAGACTCGGTGGTGTCAACAGAATCAGTTTATTTGTGTACACTGTGCAGTATTGCAAAAGGGATCCTGTCAGTGGATGGGAATTCCTTTATCAAACAGCCGTCCTGCAGGCGTTTGGGATCAAGTCGGAAGGAACCAATTATAGAATCAATTCGCGTATTTGGATTGCGCATTTAGCCGGGGCTTAATGTTGCACATTATTGTTATTAAACGGCCTGTTGGGTTCCCATCCCGTCGGCCGACGCGCGCACGCGCGCGCGTGTGTCAGAGGCCGTCCTCTCCCTTTCCGACCGATTTGTGCCTGCGAGTGATGGGACTACACTGTTTATCTACGCCGCACCACACAACGTGGCCCATCAAGACCTTCCATCATGGATCGTTCCACATAACGAAGACGGGACCAGCTCGAGCGCAAATTCTTCCACGAAATGAGTGCCTGCAACAAATTTTTGTCTTTATTGAACGTCTAAATGGATGAAAACGAAATACTGAAAACAATTCAGTCCCAAAAATAAGACTGCCTTAATTTCTGTGTCTGTGGCATTTACGTTTTCCCGCATCTTTTTAGCTCTTTCTGTTGCCATTGACTCATTTTCTTGAGGGAAATTAATTAGGCCGTTAAGGCGCAGAAAATAATCTGGAACAAATTAGCGGGGAAGCTTTGGGCGTGTCTTGGAGACCCTGGAGTAAGTGAACCGCCTTCGGATGGTCAGCCGCGCGAGAGAACGGCTAACAATGGTCTGGAGTGGGCAGATCATGTCTCGATACTTCGACTTCCTGACGGCCACTGAGAAGCCTGTCGGATTAAGATACCACCATGGGGTCACCCTGTTCGGTAATGCCGTTTTTAATGAGCGCATTGTTGCCTGTGTGTAAGGCATCCTTGGCTAGTATCGCCGCTCCCATTCTCGGGTACCGGCACAGGCAGATAACACAGGCAGACAACAGTCACAGACATAGCTCCTTCAAACGGCAGTCTCAAACATGGATCGAGGCAGACAGACAGACAGCAGTTCACAAAGGCAGACTTTCTCGAACCAGACAATACAGTCCAGGCAGCACGGCCGGGGCAGGCAGACATCAATCACAGACATAGCTCCTTCAAACGGCAGTCTCAGACATGGATCGAGACAGGCAGACAGACAGACAGCAGTCCACAAAGACACAGACTTCCTTGAACCAGACACAGACAATACAGTCCAGGCAGCGCGGTCCAGACCTTTAGGGAACCGGACCAAACACAGGCAATCCGGTCCAGACAATGCCAGACAGGACTCAGACAACGTGCAGGCAGAACCCTCTTTATAGACGGTGATGTCGACAGGTTTTTCGAGATGAATGCCAATGTGCGTAAGAAACCACGCAGCGAACGACTTCGGATTAGGCATCCTCGCCGTCTCTCTATAAATAAACCGAATACGACGCTATATACCTCGTTTACATCTACGAATATTAGGACAGCTCGCACTCTCTCACCGGAAACCCCATCTCCACCTCTCCCCCCGCTCCTCTCTCTCACAACGAACAATCAACGGATTAACCTGCGCGGCCGCGACAGTCTACACGAAAACCCGCACGGCCATTGCATGTATATCTGCACCCTGCTCTCTACTACCCAGGACGGGTTATACCTAAACAGATGTAATACCCCATACCGCCAATCCTCGCCAAGCCCGGGATTACGAGTCCTTAGTAATTAATGCCCCATGCACCTCGCGCGAACAGACACGTTAATGCCCCCCGACGATACACACAGGGACAGACATGCAGGCACCGACACAGACACAGACACAGACACAGACACAGACACAGACACAGACACAGACACAGACACAGACACAGACACAGACATAGACACTAACACAGAGGCACAGACACGCAGGCACAGACACACAGGCACAGACATCCAGGCACAGACACAGGCACAGACACAGAGACTCAGACACAGACACAACACGTTCATTCATTTCGCAAAGGGATCAAAGAGCGCTGTGAGAGAGAAAAATCACCTGGCGACCTTTGACTAACGGCTGTATGAACCGCGAGAAGCACTGTACAGACGAAATAGACTGGGTCCGTTCGTTTATTGTTGGTTGTAAGACAGAGAGTGGGGAAAAAACGTCTCCGCGAGATCTTGTTACCGAGACATTTTATTATGCAAGGACGCGGCGATCGTATTACATATATGATGCATACTACCGATTGTGCTTTTTATTTTTAGGTTGATTGTTGTGTGAAAAGGCACCTGTGCTTGCGTGGAGAAAATGAAAATGACCCTCTCTCTCTCTCTCGGTACTTTTGAAAAGATTTTAGGGGCGCTCCGTATTTTCAAATTTTGGCCCCTGCCGTCAAGTGGTGTAGTGTTGCGTCTGCACTTTACCACCTATTATTGATAAAAGACGCGCGGCACGTGGACACGCTTCTTTTCCACGTCGCTAGTTTATTAAAAATGTTAAAGACGACAGCCATTCTCTCGCCGTTGGTTTTGTGGGGAAAACTGGTTTCTGCCGGTAAAGGAGCCAGTTAAAGGAAAGAGCTTTTGTGTGGCTGAACAGAAGAATGTCTGAATCTGCTGGCCTGTTTGGCGGTTCACAGACACAGACATAGACACAGACACAGACACAGACACAGACACAGACACAGACACAGACACAGACACAGACATAGACACAGACACAGACATAGAGATAGACACAGACACAGACAAATTCCAAGCCTTATGGTGCTGTCCAATGCAGTGCAATTTTCAGTGTAGGGAGAATGGGAAACGGTATTTAACTAAGGAAAACAAAAGGCGCCACTTTCTGAAGTCCTCCTCGTCGTGACTGGATCTCCGTTGATCCCCGAAACGTGTCAACTCACTTGTTAAACTTAAGGAGAGACCGGGTAGCACTATCTAAAATCGGCAGCCCGTGAACTGGATCATCTCCGGATGAAATTACTAATACGCAGACGTTGATTTATTAGGTGGTGTCTGTCGTTACTGTCGCTACATGGTTGGCGTCCCACTTTGCATATAAGGCGAACGTGTGGCCGAGCGAGCATACATATCGGTATCTGCACACCTGGAATGCTCCATACACACACGTGATTCAGTTTCTTCCCTGAGCCTATTGTTCCCTTTCAGAAGAAATGTGTCTTTGCTACAGTTACCGATTTGTCAAGCCCTTGTTTTAGCCCCGGTCTGGGTGATGGATGGCCGGGGCAGACAAACGGCTTTTTGATAAAGTCGAACAATTAGTCCGTCGATTTCTAATTAGCATCTGCGCGACGGGCTGTTCTTTCACATCCAGAAGGAGAAACCACGCGCGAGAACGAAAGACCACGGATAGATTTTGATCCGACTGACATATCCCGAAAGACCCAATTGGTTATTCTGACGGGCGAGGCCAATGCTTGACGTGCGTGAAAATTATTTCTCCGATTCTCGGTGGTCAGGCCAAAATTTTTTATTAATTATTCAGAAATAAAATAAATCCCTCGGTAAATATGATTCAATTATTTGTTGTCGGTTTCCGTTGCGGCCTTAATCGATCATTAAGGAATAAGATACTTTACCATTCCGCGCTGATCAAATAGCAGCTAAATCCTAACCGCATCCTCCATCGCATGGAGAGAAGCAAGGCATACACATTTGACAGGCAGACAGACACACAGACACACAGACACACAGACACACAGACACACAGACACACAGACACACAGACACACAGGCAGACAGAGTGACAGACAGAGAGACAAGCAGGCAATCAGGCAGACAGACAGACAGACAGACAGACAGACGCACAGACAGACAGACGCACAGGCAGGCAGGCAAGCAGGCAGGCAGACAGGCAGACAGACAGACAGATAGACATGCAGGCACTCTATGCATACGTCCCTCCCGTCGTTTGCTATGATTTCCCAAGAATAGAGAGGCTTCCCAGCCCTTTCAGGCACGAGAAGACATGTCGTGCTCTTTCTCTATTCTCCAGCAAAAAGAGGCGCGCGTTGAATGGCGACGAATATGGCGATATGATTGCCCCCGAACTGGGGAACGACCGACGGACACAACGGGTCATTCTCTTCTTCTCCAGCACGTAATTGTTCGTCTTATTTACAAAGCAGACATTAAGGGTGGCCAAAACAAAGCCGCAAGGAGCCCTTGCGATTTGTATGGGAGAAAGAAGAAGAGGAGAGGTCTCGCCCGCTTTCCTAATGAATTGTCCTGGCGAGACGAGCACTATGATTAATCACCTGGACTTTTATACCTTTTAGCCAGTCGCTCGTGAGCACGGTGGAGGGACCATCCCACACATCCCGGTGGACTCAATCAAAAAATGTAAATACAAACCACCGATTCTCATGGTAATTTGTTTTCCCTCCGGCAGTTGGGAAGAAGAACAGAACTCAACGCAAGGCACGTTCCCGAATGGAACATAACTTCAGCGCACGTGGAAGTCGCTTATTTTTGCTCGGCCTCTCAACTCGCTACACCGCTAGTGGAAATGTCGGGAAAATTTTGCAGAATTTTGCAAAACGATTTGAGGACGACAGCTGCAACAATCGGCGACCCGCTGTCAGAGATCTCTATCAAATTTTTATTAGCGGACGGTTAGGAATGCAAATCCTATTTCGCACCTTTCCGCCCAAGAGCGCGCGTATACCGCGATAAAGATCCGCATTGGATTGACTTTTTAATCGTCCTTCGCTCTACTCCAAAATCGGAACTGGCCAAAGCTATCTGTCTGTCTGTCTATCTGTCTGTCTATCTGTCTGCCTGTCTGTCTGCCTGCCTGCCTGTGTGTCTATCTGTCTGTCTGTCTGTCTGTCTGTCTGTCTGTCTATCTGTCTGTCTATCTGTCTGTCTGTCGTCTGTGTGTCTGTGTGTCTATCTGTGTGTCTGTGTGTCTGTGTGTCTGTGTGTCTGTGTGTCTGTGTGTCTGTCTGTCTGTCTGTGTGTGTCTGCCTGTCTGCCTGTGTGTCTGTGTGTCTGTCTGTGTGTTTGTCTGTCTGTCTGCCTGCTTTTACATAATTTTAGGTATAAATACGTTTAACACATGTATCTGGAGTGATCGATGGTCGTGTGTATGTGTCGATTTTATAAAGTTTAAACAATACAGACAACAGGAGATATACATTTACCGAGGAAGCAAGAAATGCATGGAGCGACGTCAGAATAAAATTATTCAGGCGGTCGGCCTTGGAATATATCATGAATCAGCATAGGCGATGTCATACCATCCTCTCTGATTGGCGCTGCTTGTACCAGCAGTCCGACCCATTAAACGTCTCCACATCGCCGTATCATCGCGACGGACAGACCACACAGGCAGAGACAGACTGACAGACCTCACGATATATGCCGGTACCCACGAACGCAAATGATGAAGTTAGTCCGTCAATAAATCCGACCAAATTTCCCTTCCAAAAATCCGTCTTCCTCGCTCGAGAGAGACAAAAAATTCCAACGGAATCGTCTCCTTCCTCCCATTTTTTAAGGCAGAGCACGTATTTGATTGTACAGGAACGCGCGAGCATTGAACTATTCCCAGACTTGGCCATCGGAGCGACAGCTGCAAACGGTAAGTGTGAAAAGCGACGACCGCACTTTCTGGCGACTTTATACGAGACTGAGAGTTTCCATCCATCGCAACAGATAGAGATACACGGTATAAAATAGTAATTCGCTAAAATCCCTGAGCAGCTTTTTCCCGGTGTGCGGAACATCGAGTACGGTATATATACGTTTGTGTCTGTGTGTGTGTGTGTGTGTGTGTGTGTG
>LRSR01012299.1:0-12911 GCA_001579985.1 Hypsibius dujardini | reverse complement strand
AGACAGACAGATAGACAGACAGGCAGGCAGACAAAGACTAACAGACGAGCAAAAGAGCGGACTTCAAAGATTTTCACTGTTTTTTCCGTACCTTCCATAAAGGCCTTGAACGCGACGCCGAAGATCAAATTTCCACCCGCGGAATCCCCGGTCAACACGATCCGTGTCCCATTCCATCCCAATTTGTGGGCGTACTTGAGGGCCCAACAATACGCGTAAAACGTCTCCTCCACCGCTCGCGGATAGGGACCTTCCGGTGCGAGGGTGTAGTCGATGGAGAGGATGGGGACCTGGAGTTCGCGGGCCCACTCCCGGAGGTAAAGATCACAGGATTTACTGGACTGCGCCACAAATCCGCCGCCTGGTAGACAATGAAAATAGTAAGGGGGAAGACTACTTGAAGGTCGAAACGCCACACCGGCATCGGCAATTCGGGAGCTCACGGAAAGTGTCGTATCGATTGACTGTGTCTGGGCTTAAGTCTGCGACCTACCGTGACAGTGAAATATGAGGCAGTCGGATTTGGGGAGAACCCGGTCCGGGAGTTTAAATGACGTGACGGTGTCGTTTGCATCGATAAAAAGTTGGCCTTCCCGCAGATGCGTGGACATCAAACGAGCCTGTAATGGACGCTCCCCGAAATGCGCACTTGCCGGTCTGATTGTGACTTCCTCACCGTCCAGGGTAGCCTACAGCCAGTAAACAAACTCAAGTTAGCATAGGTTACACGCCATTTCTATCGGTCTGTACACAGACCCGCTTCCACCTGTCCGTCCGTCTGTCTGTCTGTCTGTCTGTCTGTCTGTCTGCCTGTCTGTTTATCGGTTGTCTATCTAGTTGTCTGTCTATCTATGTGTCTGTGTGTCTGCCTGCATGCCTGTCGGACGTACTCTGGGCAGGGTGAACACTTCGGGTGCAATTGTGATCTCCCGAGCGAGTTCGCACTTGGGCAGCATCCACCAGTGCACGGGCTCGAAGAAGCGCGATTCCGACACACTCCAGAAAGCCTTGCAGAAGCGAATGTCCAAGTCCCTCGTGGAGGACACCAGTTCCTGGGCTTTCAGATCCGGATCCAACATGAATTTGCGACTGGCCAGTAAGTTCGACGTCAAGTATCCCAAGGCTTGTGGACCGCTGCCGGCATGCTCCGCTTCGAGTGAGCGGAACTTTTCGGCAAATGCGGCCAATCCAGTGGTGATGGTCTGAAGGGACACTCTGATGGATGGGCAAAAGTGGAACGCGGTGCAGGAGCCGAAGAAGCATTTCTGGTTGAGGGTTTCCACGTTCACCAGCCACTCGTCAATCAGCTCCGAGCCATTCCGTGGGAAAAGATCTCTACAATTTAAATGAAATCGCCACTTATCGAATTTCAAATTTTTAAAAAGAAATAAATCCAATCAAATCAATCAATCCAATCAAATCAATCAATCAATCAAGTCAATCAATCGAATCAATCAAATCAATCAATCAATCAAGTCAATCAATCGAATCAATCAAATCGATCAATCAATCAATCAAATCGATCAATCAAATTCCTCAATCAGTCAATCAATCAATCGAATCCATTAATCGAATCAATCAATCAAATCAATTAAATCGATCAATCAATCGATCAAATTTATTAATCAGTCAATCAATCAATCAATTAGCGACTTTTTGAGGCGTCCCAGTACTTTGCTTCCGTTTCCGATTCCATATTCAGCATCCGTTCGCCGTACTGCAGGATCGCTCGCATCATGCCCAGCACGTCGACAAAGCTTTTAATATCTCTCGTGCAGCTGGGCAGACGAAAATAGAAGGACTCCCGGTGCTCCTTCATGTAGATATTGGACTCCAGCAGCTTCATCAGGCAAGCGTCCAGACAAGCAACGAGGCTGCGATATCCGTTTCCCTCCACTCCGGGGGAGTCGAAGAGATACGCCTTCTGCATCAGTCGATCCGCCAGACGGTCGATCTCGGGAATGTGGCCGCATAATGTGGAGAGCACTTCGAGGACCTCCGCATACCTGGATGGTACAGACGAGAATTAAAGAAGCGACAGAATTTAATCTAATCGAGGGTCCCGGAAATGGGCAAAAGGGGCGGGGCAAGGGTAATACTTCAACAATCAACCAATCAACCACAGGAGCTCCGGAGCAATCGGAGCGGAATTGATCGGCTGATTGGTTGATTATATGGAAATGAGCAAAAGGGGCGGGGCAAGGGTAATACTTCAACAATCAACCAATCAACCACAGGAGCTCCGGAGCAATCGGAACGGAATTGATCGGCTGATTGGTTGATTATATGGAAATGAGCAAAGGGGGCGGGGCAGGGATAAGAGCTCCGCTGGTTGATTGGTTGATTGTTTAGTTATTACCCCATGCCCCGCCCATTTTGCCCATTCCCATACAATTGAACAATCAGCCAATCAACTCGCGACCGTCATGCGCTGATTTTACCTTTTACTGATTTCACTTCAGTTCAAAGTCTTGATTGAAACCACATTTGAGTGCTTGATTGATTGATGAAGCCCGACATAAAACTCCAACACATAATCCACTCCCGCAGTTAAAATAATCCCCACAACAAAACCAATCAAGACAACCGGATCTTTCAAGAATAAAATTACAACCAATAGCAGAAAGAGCTCTGCTAGGAAGAAAAAAAAATCCGCAGCTTTGATTATTGATTGACAGAAAATGCCTTAAAAGGAGATCAGTTAATCAATCAATCAATCAATCAACCAGTGCGTTACTAGTACGGTTCACATGAAAACAATAAAATTCACCAGCAAGAGGGGAATGACCAGTCCGCCGAGCTGTATTTTTTCCTAAAAACTAATTTAATTCAATCAGCTTAAAAAAATTTAAAAAAAAAGTTATTAAAAAAATCCGAGAACAACGCAGCTTTGATTATTGATTGACAGAATCAATAATCAATAGTTAATCAATCAATCAATCACTGTGATTACTAGTACGGTTCACATGAAAACAATAAAATTCACCAGCAAGAGGGGAATGACCAGTCCGCCGAGCTGTATTTTTTTATAAAAACTAATTTAATTTAACCAGCTTAAAAAAATTAAAAAAGTTAAGTTATTAACAAAATCCGAGAACAACGCAGCTTTGATTATGAATTGACAGAATTAATAATCAATAGTTGATCAATCAATCAACCACTGTGATTAGTAGTACGGTTCACATGAAAACAATAAATTCACCAGCAAGAGGGGAATGACCAGTCCGCCGAGCTGTATTTTTTTCTAAAAACTAGTTTAATTGAATCAGCTTAAAAAAAATAAAAAAGTTAAAATAGACCCTCCGGGTAACATAGGAAAAAATAATGCCTCCTACCGATCGTGATGAGCTCCGGAGGAGGTCGCGACCAATGCGTGATAATACGCCGCGTTCTCCCGCGCCAGGGCGTTCAGATATTGAAGCAGATTGGCACGCGAACTGGTGGAAATGCGGGTGGCCGCCTGGGTGCCGTCCACTTTCAGTTCCGCGCTCATCGAACTGAGATCCATCGACGGAGTGGTGTGAGCGAAGGTGAAGGAGAGGAACGAGTCAAACCATCGGCGAAACATCTTCCTGCCGCCAGGACATCCAGAATATATTTCCCTCCTGTCAAGTTTCTCCTGCTGGCAGTTTGATGAAGGGGCGCAATGGAGAATGAAAATGAAATCGATGAGAGCGCGGCGATCGATCGGAGACTATGGCTCCAATCGGCGCTTTCCCTGTGCAGTTAAGATGTGAAAAGCCTGTCAGCGAAAGGGGAGAGTGCGCAAATTCGTTCAACAGCTGAGGTATTTTCACATTACAGTTATCTCGATAATAGAGTGTGCAATATGCGCTTTCCCTGCGCGTTTAGCGTCCGTGGGGCCGCTTCAGCGCAAGAGGAGAGTGCGCAAACTCGTTCAACAGCTGATGTTTGTTTACATAAGTTGTGACGATGCATGGTGTGCAATATGTGCTTCCCCTGCGCGTTTAGCATGCGCGGGGGCGGTTCAGCGAAAGGGGAGAGTGCGCAAATGAAATGCATTCCCCAGTTGTGGTTTGTTTACAGTTGCCGTTAAACTGAAGGGGGTGTGGCTGGCTCCTGACGATCAATCACACGCTCAGGCTGTTTTGTTACGGCGGTTACCACAATGGAGACTGCTGCCAGAAAAGCATCGTTCTACTTTTCCGATCGGAATTTAAGATTCGGCTCGCTGATTGTAGAGGCAAGCCCAATGTTGAATTACACGATTGACTAAATAACATGTAGCGTTGTTTAAACAACGTACGGTAAGCGACAGAATTTAATCTAACGGAGGGTCCCGGAAATGGGCAAAAGGGGCGGGGCAGGGCAGGAGTGGAGCTCCGCCGGTTGATTGGTTGATTGTTCAAGTATTACCACAGCCCCGCCCCTTTTGCCCATTAAAAGGGGCGGGGCAGGGCAGGGGTGGAGCTCCGGTGGTTGATTGGTTGATTGTTCAAGTATTACCACAGCCCCGCCCCGCCCCTTTTGTCAATTTAAAAGGGCGGGGCAGGGCAGGGGTGGAGCTCCGCTCTTGATTGGTTGATTGTCAAGTATTACCCCAGCCCCTTTTGCCCATGTCCGGGATTGGAACAGTGATCCAGTAAGCAATCAATCAATCAATCAATCAATCAATCAATCAATCAATCAATCAATCAATCAATCAATCAATCAATCAATCAAGGACAAGATGCCTTTTGGCGAGAGCTTGGAATGTTAATGTGTATTGGAATTTCGGAATTTCAAAGAAAATGCGAAAGTCAGCTGGGACCTTGGGCAAATTTAGACATATGAAAATAAAGGGGAAAAATAAAAAAGATACCGATAAGGACCACACATCGGATGGGAGTGGGAAAATTGGCCGGGCTTTGTAATCACAGTTAAAAGGAAAGCGGTCAAAGGGACCTCTGAGCATCGTGACGTGTCTTGGGGACTACTTGGGCACTTCAGGCAACGCTTCAGGTGAACATCTCATAGCGTTGCTTGGGAGCGCAAACCGGACAGCCGGGTCCGGCGAGCAGTACACAGTTGGTGTGGAATGCGTGCTTGCACTGGTAGACGGTCAAGCCGGACGCTGACTCGGCGTCACACGGCAGGACGGATTCCTGGCAGGCGGGGCAGGTCGATTCCAGGTCGACTGTGAAGCCACGCTGGCGCAGTTTGAGAAGTTTCACGAGGAGCTGATAGCAATCGCTGACCATAATCTTCTTGCAACCTTCTCGCAGAGTTATCTGGAAGTATACAAGTAATTAAGTCAATTGTCCAACAAGGACAGACAGAAGAGGAGACAGACAGACAGACAGACAGACAGACAGACAGACAGACAGACAGACAGACACAGACAGAGAGACAGAGAGACAGAGAGACAGACAGACAGTCGATACGTAGTCTCATCTCTCTACCTGGAGATTGTAGTCCTGCAGTATACAGACCAGGGAATCCCGTAAACCAGGGATCTGCAGACCCAATTTGATGCGCCGGATTAGAATGCTGGGGTCGACATGCGTGCCGATGTTGTGCAACAAGTTCGTAATGAACTGCGGTTTGTCCAGTGCGTAGTCGATCAGTATCATCCAAAGGTCATTGTCGTTCTGCTCCTTACAAAAATCGATGGCTCTCGTGATGTCTTTCAGCTGGCTGAGAATCAGTTCCAGAGCTTCTCGAGGGTTACCCATGCGGCCTACAAAGATAAGCAGCAAAATCAGACTTGTAGGACACGACACCAATTCGAAGGTTCATTCAGCTGTCTTTTATGACCGATTGAGCATTCAAGCTACTGGTTGCCTAATGTCTGTCTGTCTATCTTTCTGATTACCTATCTGCTTGTATGTCTGTATGTCTGTCTGTCTGTCTATCTTTCTGATTACCTATCTGCTTGTATGTCTGTATGTCTGTCTGTCTATCAGTCTATCTGTCTGTCTGTCTGTCTGTCTGCTTGCCTGTCTGTCTGTCTATATGTCTATCTGTCTATCTGTTTGTCTGTCTGTCTGTCTGTCTGTCTGTCTGTCTACCCGCCTGCTTATTTGTCTGCTTAATTGAAACCCCTTGCCTATTAGCCCATGTCTGTATAAAAATACATACTCAATAAGTAGACCATTTCCGGGACCATATTTTTCTTCTGGCAAATCTCATAGGCGTTCCGCAAGGAGAAATGTTTGCTGTTTTGCATGAAATGCAGCATCTTCTTCGGGTCATGTTCCGCATACAGCTTGACCTGCACATCGTGATAGTCCTTGCCGATGATCTTGTCCTTTTGGAAGAGCCGATCCAAGTATTGCAGCAAAAACGGCGGTTTCTGCTCCAGCTGGGCAATCACTTTCACCATCGGGATGGCGTCAATGTTCTCCGTCAGCAGTCGAATGGCCTGCTCTGCGTCGACCTCCATCAGCGCGATGGCCAGTTGTTTGTCCGCCACAGTCCGGAAGAGTCGGTGCTTGGCGATAAGATCGAACACGTCGGGATGCTTGAGTTTGACGTAGATGGCAAGGGCTTTGTCGAACTGCTTGATGAAACTGTAGAGGGCACCGAGCGCTTCCAGGAGGACTTTTTGATTGGGGTTACGAAGGAGGACGTCGATGACGGCGTTGATGACGGCCTGGACGTTGTATAACGCGTGGGGCCATTCCTGAAAGCAGAATATATGGAGATCCAAACAGCAGACTAGACAGACGAATAGATAGATGAACTTTCAGCCAGACATGCGCAAAACAGAAATCAGACAGACAATCGGACAGATAAACCGATGGTTGAATAGAGGGATGGATGGATGGATAGAGAACCCGAGAGGCAGGCAAGCAAACCGACATACGAAAAGGAGGAAGGAAAAACGCACTGTCAGACAGACAAGAAGACAGACAGACAAACAGATAGACAGACAGACAGATAGACAGACAAGCAGACAAACAGATAGACAAACAGGCAGACCGACAGATAGATAGGCAGACAGACAGATAGACAGACAAACAGACAGACAGACAGATAGACAGACAATCAGACAGACAGATAGACAGATAGACAGACAGGCAGACCGACAGATAGACAGGCAGACAGACAGACAGACAGACAAATTTGCAGACAGAGAGACCGATCTATAAGCCGGGTAAACTTGGAGAAGATTCCAAGAACCCGTACTTTTATTATCCGAAGAAATCCTTCCTGGTCTGTTTGAAGAAATGTCGACAACACCAGTTCATAAACCGCCGGCGTGAGCTGAAACTCGTTTGAACGCGGCAAATACGGCGCCAAAATGGCCAGCTTCCCTGCTTTATGAAATTCAGCAATCTGCTCCTCCCACGCATTCTTATCTTTGCCCAAAATTTTCGGGCAAATCCTCGCAGCGATTTCGAAATCGTTTCGTAGCCGTAGATACTCCAGGTAGCGACGGCCTATGTCGCGGATGTTGTGCTTGGTTATTTGCCGACCGGCATCCTTCGTGGCGACCGTCATGGCCTCGTCGAACTTGCCACGTTCCAACAGCCAATCAATCACATCGTCCAAGTCTAACGGTTTCGCCACGACGATGTCTTTGGGACTTACCACAAAATACAGACCTACAAAATGATTTCGGTTAGTCTATCAAACCAGCAATTTTCGCGACCTATACCTTTAACTCAATCCCTCCATGTCTCTGTTCACGTATCTATCTGCCTATCTGTCTGTCTGTCTGGTCGTCTGTCTGTCTGTCTGTCTGTCTGTCTGTCTGTCTGTCAACGCCTACCGTCTTCCGGAAGACATTGCAACTTGTAGTCCTCGTATGCCGCATACAACGTCCCCCGTAACACCAAAACATCACACGTGATATCATCGTACTCCTCCCAGTGCGGCTGAATCACACGCAGCTGCACCTTTTTATCTTCCTCCTTCGCGCTGGCATTATATCCCAACAGCACAAACTGCTCGTTCACATACGGCCCAATCCCGCAGATGGCAAAATCCGTATGCACCATTTTGCTGATGACCAGCTCAAAATTGGGCAGACTTTTTGAGGTCAGTCCCCCGGAACTGAGAGACGAATTGGACGCTCTCTTCCGGTCGCGGATTGAACAAATGTGAAAGACATGTGGCCAGGAGACGATCAGTGTCCTCGCGTCCATCCAGTAGATGTCACACTTGTTGGGGAAGTCGAATTCCGTGTCGCGCTTGTCCCGCGGTATGAGACCGATAATTTGCTTGTCCTTTAAGCACATCACTTTCACTCCGGTGCTGTTGAAAGGAAGACGCATTGAAACATTGAGAATGTAAAAAAGGAAAAAACAGACACACAGAAAGATAGACAGACAGGCAGGCAGACAGACAGACACATAAGCAAACAGACAGACAGACAGACAGACAGACAGACAGACAGACAGACAGACAAACAGGCAGACAGGCAGGCAGGCAGATAGGCAGGCAGACAGACAGACAGACAGACAGACAGATAGGCAGGCAGGCAGGAAGCTCCATTTCCTATTCCTACCTGTTAGCCCATGCGACCATGTTGCCGAACCATTTGATGCGAGTAACTCGGCCGTCCACGCCTGGTTCAAGTCGGTTACCACTGAAAGCAAAATAAAAGATATCATATGATTGTCAGTTTTTACTGCTTCTTCTATAATTCGCTCAGCTAAGCCCAAAGTATTTTTTTTAAAATACTTACTCGAGAACTGTCGATTTGGGTCCGAATAATTTCTTCTCACAAAGCACAAGTTGGCGTGAGCCGAATATAATACTGCGATTGGGTAAATGCAGGCCGGACACGCTGAAGTTAGGGCTGATCGCGACGGCTCGAATCGGCTCGGAGTGCTTGACGACAAAGTTGTCCTCCGTGGAAATGAGTCCCTGGACGAAGACTTTGCCGTCTTCCCCGGCCGAGGCCATGTAATCGCCGGCGTCGTCGATGGAGATGTCGTTGACGGGACCGGCGTGTTTGGGAATCGGAACCGTTAGCGTACTCCTAAACGGATAAAAAACTGAATAGCCTCAACGGCACTAAATCAATCAATCAAGCTATCGATTCTCCGAACAGCCTCAACGGCACTAAATCAATCAATCAAGCTATCGATTCTCAATAGCATCAACGGCACTAAATCAATCAATCAAGCAATTGATTCACAATAGCATCGACGGCGCTAATCAATCAATCAAGCAGCCGATTCTCAATAGCCTCAACGGCATTAAATCAATCAATCAAGCAGGCAATAATGTTATATTCCGCTGACGGCAACCGAAAAATACCCATCGCACCGCTCGCAATACGAATTCGACTCGGCTTCTATAAACTCCACTAACCTATTGCCCTGCAGGTCCAGCACATGGATCTCGCCATTTTTCGTGCCCAAGGCTAGAAATTTGGGATGCACGGCGAGCGTCGTCGCGCTGTCCCGGAAGAGAATGTTGGCGGACTCTGCACTGCGATCGCTCAGCAGCCGTTCGTATTTGAATTTCGGCTCAATATCGTGCACTTCTTCGTCGTCGTCCTCGTCCGTGGCTGCGCCACTGAGGCGTCCCATGGAGTTTGCTGGAGACAGCCCTGCAGGCGATAAACTTTCCCCGAAATTATTCTCCCCCGACGGCGAGGGTGCAACTAACGGCGTTGGCTCGGGCGTCAACAATTCCGACAGGTCCTTCTCTTGAGTGGCCGACGGCAAGACTGGCGACGGCGACGTGGAGGAATCCAGGAGGGAATCCATGGAGAAGGAGTAAAATAGCCTCAACGGCCTAAATCAATCAATCAAGGTATCAATTCTCTGAATAGCATCGACGGCCTAAATCAATCAATCAAGCTATCGATCCTCTGAATAGTCTCTACGGCACTCAATCAATCAATCAAGTATTAATTTTCTGAATAGCATCGACGGCCTAAATCAATCAATCAAGCTATCGATCCTCCGAATAGTCTCTACGGCACTCAATCAATCAATTAAGGCGAAGGCGTTCCAAAATTTATCAAAATTCATTCCCTTCCTCCCGGATTAGCTTGCTAGAAAGGCCACTGATAGGTTTTTCCTCTAAAAAAAACCACCGTAAAATTGTAAGATCACTCGTGTTGTCCGTGTAAAACAGCAGGATCGAAGAAGGAATGCGTGAAAAATGTAAAAGACGTCCCAAAATTTGTCGATCCAACTTGCTTCTTCCCTACCTGTGTGGCTTGCTGCTAGAACTGTAGATAATCTTTTGAATCTGAGAAAGGAAAGTTAAAACTTTGAACAAATTTGGGAGTAAAAATGCAATTTAATGTTCTGGACCCTTGGATGGGCGTGTAGAGGGGCTAAAAGGCGGAGCGAAGTTGCTCTATGGGTGTGGCCAGCTCTTGGACGGGGAAACGACATAATGAATCTGTAACATTTACGTAGAATGTTTTGCGTATTTTCCCTGATCATGTTAGTCACATTAAAACGTCCGCAGTTTTCTTTGCTCTGCTGCAGCAGAAAGGAAACAGGCAAAGTCATTTCTCGTTTCTCTCTCTTCTCTCGTGTCTCTCGCGGTGGTGTCTCGTTGCAGACTCTTTAGCTTCAGAAAAATCAGGTTTGTCAATCAAACGGTGCGACGACCTGTGTTCCACTTTCTTTTTGCCTTTTTGGCCTTTTTTGTTAATGGGAAAAAACGGTTGTACACACGTGGCAAAAAACTTGCGCTAACCGAGTTAAGCCATTACACTCGTTGCGTCGCTGTTGTACATAGCCATCGAGTTAAAGTGCTTAATTCGGTCAGCGCAAGGTTTTTGCCACTTGTGTTTATTCCGATTTTTTTTTGCAGGACAGACAACTGCTTCAGATTGTGTAAAATCATCTGCAGAGTATTTCGAAAAAGGATATTTCAGCCTACAGAGACGTATTTTGTCGGAATATTTTCTATCGCGTCATTTTGGATGGTAAGAAATGAAAGGGAAAACAGTTTGCCTGTGCTGTTGTGCTTTAACAGGTCGATCGATTGGTTGATTGAGATGTGTTGACCTCCTGTTGCTGCTATATGGCGATTGGAGTGATTGATCGATTGGTTGATTGAGGTGTGTTGTCCTCCTGTTGCTGGCTATATGGCGATTGGAGTGATTGATTGATTGATATATTAATTGGCCAAATTATTTAATACATTTTTAATTCGAGCTTTTGAGCTTGGATTCCATTAAAAATCAGCACATAACAGTATGATTATGAATGGAATTGAAATTTATTTTATTTCAAATAGAAACACGGTTTTCCGGTATTATAAACCAAAATTGGAATTAAAATCACCGTTCCTTAAAAATGGTTTTACGTTTTACAATCTAAATTAAATTAGAAATCAATAATTACCTGGGGTTGAAATTAATTTAGTTAATTTATATAATTTAATTTAAATCAAATTTAATCAAAATTCCTATTTCAGCGTATTCTGAATCGCTATTTAGGGTCGATCTAGTTGGCTGGGTTGTTCGCTGAACACTGATTGATTGATCACGTTGATTGATTGATTGATTAATTTTGTTGATTGATCAATTGATCAATTGATTGTGTTGATTGATTCCGCTAATTGATTGATTGATTGATTGATTTTGTTGATTGATCCCGTTGATTGATTAATTGATCAATTGATTGTGTTGATTGATTCCGTTAATTGATTGATTGATTACGTTGATTGATTCCGTTAATTGATTGATTGATTACGTTGATTGATTGATTGATCAATTGATTTTGGTCATTGATTCCGTTGGTTGATTTTGTTCATTGATTGATTGCGTTGATTGATCGATTGGTTGATTGATTGATTCCTACACAATTTATAACCGGATTTTGGGATTTTCAGGTCGCGATGGCGGCACCGAATGAGCACAAACAGTACCGGCTGAAGTTGGGTAAAAGTTTCGATAAACGTCCGGAGTTCACCTACAACACGATGAGATGTAAGTGATGCAGAAGACTGCGATCCGGGGATTCCTTCTATTTATTGCTGGCCATATTTTAATCCTTCAATATTCTAATAATAATAAAAATAAAAATCAAGGAAAAACACTGAGGAATTTAATTTGAAAAATTTGAAGATACAAGAATCCTTTTTTATTTTTTTCATTTAATGTGTCCGGCGACCATTTGAATTATTATTTAATTATTTAATTATTTAATATTTTATTATTTATTATTTTCTGGTAATAGGAAAATATAAAAATGAGCAAAAAACACTGCCGAATTTTAATTTAAAAGTTAATTTAAAGTTAAAAATATTAGATGAAAATTCGATTCATCTTTTGAATTAAATTTTTTTTTCATGCAAAATTAGCTTTCCGATTGCGTGGAGTTTTTTAAATTTAATTTCACAAATTTAAACAAATTTTAATCGACGATAAAATTGATTAATTAAATAATTTTAAATTAATTTTTTGTATTGAATTAAAATTAACTTTTTAACTACATGTTGATTTTAAGTTTAGTGTTAATATTCCGAAGTCATTTTTGACTGCTCATTCGAATGCAAAACATTACGGGGAAGGCGGAGTTGATCAGCACGAAAATAAAAACAATTAATTTTTCATTTCGTTTTGCAGTTTTAATGGAAGTATTTATGCGTTCGTTTTGCAGTTGATTTTAAGCCGGTCTCTCTGGGGACCAGCAAAGATTTGACCATGGACATTGGCGGGGACAACGGGCTTCAAGTCACGGCAACCATGGCCGGGAAGCAGGTACAATCAACAAGATTGACTTGACTGATTGGCTGATTGACTGATTGGCTGACTGATCGGCTAACTGATTGATTGACTGATTGGCTGACTGATTGATTGACTGATTGATTGATCGGCTAACTGATTGATTGACTGATTGGCTGACTGATTGATTGACTGATTGATTGATTGACTGGTTGACTGATTGGCTGAATGATTGATTGACTGATTGGCTGATTGATTGATTGATTGACTGATTGATTAACTGATTGGCTGACTTATTGATTGACTGGTAAGGTGA
>LRSR01012296.1:0-13065 GCA_001579985.1 Hypsibius dujardini | reverse complement strand
GAAATTGTATTTATTCATATATTTATATGTATAAATGTATGTATATTTATTTATATTTACATATATTAATATTTATTTATATTTTATTTGTTTTATATATATCAATATTTATTTATTGATATTTATTATATGTATAGCTACTGACTAGCCTTACTAGGGAAGTGGCGGAGATTTCCCCTCGCTTTTAGGGTGAGGTGTTTTTTGCTGATACTTGTTAATATATTATGATTTTTGATAGGGGTCTCGTCAGTGCAAATACATTTGCAGGTTCAGAAAAAAATGAGGGGAAAAAAATCTCTGCCAGTTTGTGCTACATGCCGGCGCTTGATTGATCGATTATCTGATAACTTTCTCGAAATTTTATTTTTTCAAAAAAATTTCAGTATTTTACTGAACGTGAAAAAATTCTTAAAATTTAATAAAAATACTATTATTATTTGTTATTTTTACGAGAAAGGGTGGGTTCTGATGGCAGCGACTGGCTCATGAGTAGCGTTAATCTAGTCCATGAAGAGCTACAGTAATTTAAACATTTAAAATGAAATAAAAGTAGTAGGAGGTTCACATTTTGACCAACATCCTTGAACGGCCGATACATTTTGAATTCCTTCTCGCAAGTTGCATTTCTACTCACAACACCATGGCCCTTCATCCAGTTCCCAAAAACCTGAAGTACGTCTTTACGGAAAATGGGAAAAAGTTCCATTGCGTCCACCTTGACCTCCTGGGACACGGATCTTTTGGGGTGATTAAGAAAGTCAATCTGGTGCGGTCTTTCACGGGACCTTCAACACCCGTTGCGCAACTTGTTTGTCAGACAGGTGGTGGGTCTTCGTCTTGCAGCGCTTCTTCCCGGTCAAATCTCTGGCATTACCCGCTGCACTGTGCCGTAGGAGAGTCCCAACTGCTGCATAATTTGTTTGGTGGTAAAAGGGTTGGGTCGAAAGACGAGTTTTTTCACTTTTTTTATTGTTTCCGTCGTGCGCACAGATGGCAGCATCTGGATCCCAAGTTTTTTCGCAGGCTTCTCTGCTCCTTGCTGCTCCATTTTAAATTCCCTAATAACCCGACTCACAGTAGAATCTGTGCAGTCATGCCCAACTCAAGAAGCTTCCCACGTATTTTATGGCACGAGTCGCCGTTTTGATATCCCATTAAAATGGCTCCTTTCACTTCAGAATTAAGTTGAGCAGACATTTTGCAAATGAATGAGTGTCAGCTGATTGTTTACTGTGTGTTTGTTTCACACCTGCACGTCGCATCGGTGAGATGGGTGCCGCAATGCTTCGCGTTTACGCAAAGTAGCAAAAACCGAACTGTCCTAACTTGGCTGGCTCAAGCTTCTGTACATGCCCTTTATATTTAAAGAGTATGAGTACGTCCTTCCCTTTCACTGTTCCCTTCCACGCACTCCAAGATGATCAAATTCACGTCCCGTTGGTCTAAACAATCGAAATTCATGTCATAAGAGGACAAACAAAGGGAAAACGGAGGAGAAAAGACAATGTTTCTGGAAAAACACGCTGTTATTGACCACTTTACGTCTGGCGCGCATCTTTGGAAAAAAGGATGTATAATTCATATTATGTACCTCATTTAGTTCAGTATTTTAAATTTTGTTGGAATAAAACCTCATTTAAAAAAACCATAAAACAAATTCAAATTTATCTTTTCAATAAATCTTGAAATTTTAGTTTTCGGTTTTTTTACTTGCAGTTTGTTCATTTTTCGTATTTTTTCCTATTTTAAAGATTTTTGTTTTTCCGTGTATTCACTTTTCGTTAAACTGGATTTTTGTAGTTTTCATTTTTCATTTTTTTCGTAGTTTTCATGTAGGCCGCTGAACCGGGTTAGAAACAGAGATGAAGACCTGCATTGCTATTCCCCCTCCATGAAGTCTTTTACACTTTCCGCCACCTGTCGGCGCAATTCATAGAAATCCTTCAAAACTGGAATAACTTCAGCAGAGCCGCAAATAATTTGATTAGACTAGGAACCATCGGCCCCTTGCCTGCTTGACAAATGGTGGGTTCTGATAACAGCGACTGGCTCACGGGTAGCGTTAGTAAAAGTCCACGAAAAACTACGGTAATTCAAACATTGACTTGAGATAATAGTGGTAGGAGGCTCACAATTTTGACTAATACCTTTGAACGGCAGATACATTTTTGAATAGTTTCTCGCAAGTTACATTTCTACTCACAACCATGGCCCTTCGTCCAGCCCAGGAATATTTGACGTATATCCTAGCGGAAAATGGGAAAGAGTTCCATTGCGTCCAGTTACCTGGCCTCTTGGGACACGGATCTTTTGGGGTGGTTATGAAAGTCAATCTGGTGCAGTCTGAAAAGGATTTAACGCAGGACTCCCCACGCTCTGAAATATCTCCACGACGCCTGCGACAGTAAAAGAATGTCTAAGCTGTCCGTCCTTCCGACTCTTGATTGCGTGAATATTGTGAAATATCTTGCAGTTGGATATACGTACAAATCAGGTATGCCCATTCAATGCTTGAAATCGTGCCTCATCATGGAGTTGTGTGACGGAGGGACCTTGGAGGAGTTTCTGGTAAAAAATCCTCCACCTCTATCGGTGTTTACAATACTAGACTATACCAAACAGATTGCGCACGCATTGGGCTACCTTCACAATCGCAGTGACCAACGACAGGAGGCGATTTTTCACGGCGACCTAAAGCCGGAAAATGTGATGTTAGCGGGCACAGAAGATAATCTGGTGCTAAAATTGGCCGATCTTGACAGTTTCACTCGACTGAAGGATAAGGACACTCATCGCTCGGACCTGAAAACCAAGGCGGGCACCATCCGTTATATGTCTCCGGAGATGATTGGCAATGATGATCCGGACATTACGATGGCGATTGTGGGTCGAGCCACGGATATATGGAGCCTGGGTTGCATCGTCCTGCGTATGTCCTCGATTGATTGGCTTGATTGCCGAACATGTGATGGGGCGTTGGTGAAAGGGCAAAGCTTGAGTCATCAACGGTTCCAGGCAGTTCTTACCGGCGGCGGGTCTCCCGACATACCGGAGAATATGGATGAAATAGTTCGGTCATTGGTGACCTCTTGTTTACGCTGGAATCCTTCTAGCAGATTAAAAGCCAGCGAATTAGCGCAGGACGTTGCGGCAGTTTCTACGAAGGCTCGAAGGAATGCTGGAATTATACTGTCCAGAATTTCTACCGTCATTGAGCCCATCTTCAAAGCCCTCATCTCTGCTAATATTCTTTCTCGGACTTCCTTGCAGAAGTTGCGGAATTGGAAACCACCAGATGCAATGTGGATGCACGATGAGCTGAACGCGTCAAGGGATGGCGTGAACAAGAGATTCATGCAGACACTATCCGACATTGAATTCTTTCTCCTCTCCGAATGTCCAGATCTTGAATATAAACTAGCTGACATTTTGAACTTCGGCGAACCGGTGTTTAATCAAACAAAATTCCATGAGTATTTGCTGCGCAATCTCAAACTGAACGAGCCATTCCGGGCTTGGTTATCGGATCCAAATGTTTGTGAAGCGCATTGCCAATTTCTGCAGGTTTATGGAGAGAACAATTCCAGTGACGTCGTCTTGTGGCTCAAAGACTGTTTGACAGAAGTTTTTTATCCAGGCCTAGTGGCAGGCACCAGATTCTACTGTCTAGACTTTCCGGTCTTGGAGAAGAATATTTGCATCGTCCTGTGTCAGGCCTGCAGCAGGGAATTGGCGTATCTATGGCTCACCATCGTTCGATGCATCCCTCCGGTCGAGAGTGGTGAAACAGCATCCACGCTTTTCCATCGATTGCGGAATCTTAAAATTTCTGTGAGGAACGTGCTGATTATACTCGAAACTGCTAGGCTACGTTCCCAGTCCAGCTTCCTCTTCATGAAATCACCTTTCTGCAATGGGCGGCATACCGAATGTGGCACTGTTGAAGACGGACTGTGTAACGAGCTCTCCGGGTTTGTTTATCAGCTAACGAAAAGTGTGAAAGATTCGACCGCCATTCGGCAGACCTTACAGAGGGAATACCCCAAGTTTCAGTGGTCCGTTATAGTCGGCAAGGTTTCCCATTCCCAAAAAGTAGAGTATGATAACTCATTTGTACCCAATCTTATGTGGATTCGACGGATGGCAAATGTGGGAAGAGCCAACAACGACTGTCACCCTCGAAATGTAGAGTACGATAGCTCATTTATCACCAATCTTATGTGGATTCAACGGATGACGAATTTGGAAAGAGCCAACTGCAAAAAGGGGAAAGTTAGAGCCCGGTCGTTGAAGTACGGAGAGCTCCGGTGGCGCACTGACGACCTCGATTGCCTGGTGCTTTGGACAGAAGCTAAGAACTTTGAGGAGGGACGCAATTTTCCGACGAAGGAATTACGGAACTTTATTGCACGTGGCGGCTCCAAGTCACCCGATTTCGAAAGATGGGCGAAATTGAACCTTCTGTACTACCGCGAACGGCTCTGTCAAGAGGACCGGAAGGACAACAAAAGTTTAGCGAAAGTGAATGGGATCACTTATCCGTTAACTCTTCAAGATCATCCAAACATTTACTTCTGGCCTGTTCCTTCAAAGTATGGGGGCGAAGTTTATTCATATGAGTGAATTGTTTGGAATATTTTTGTATGTCTTTTCTAAAGCTAAACGCTGCAAAGTTTCATAAAGGCAATGTGGAAATTGTGCTGTCCGTTCAGTGCAATCTTTGTTGTGCGTTGAACAAACGTTCGTTTGTTTGGGGTATGTATAAAAGATGGTAGGTGTAGTTTGTAGTCAGTAGTGGTCTTCAGTATATAGAATAGTTTCGTAGTTGTGTTTTCTAATTGTAACTTTTATTTAGAATGGTTATGTAGTTGTATTTCTAATTGTAGTTGATTTTAATAATTTTTTAATGATTATATTCTAATTATTAATTTAATAATTAGTACTTTCTAAGTATAGTTTTTCATTTTTATTTATGGAGGTTTCATTAAAAGTATAATTTTGAATACTGTTTATTATGATCGATTTCATGAGCACCGAAAATACAAATGTAGACCTGTGGACCGTGCTCTACGTGGGTGGAGAAGGGAGCAAACCGAACTGGGATTTCCGTCAGTAATGTGTATCTGTACGCCTACAAGTGCTGTGTGAATAAATACGAGGGGCACTCCAAAAGTCTTGGCACTCGGTCATTTATATCGCGACTAGAAGGTGCGTTCCAATTCTGGTATTGCAAGTATTTAGATCAGTAACTTTTACATTATTTCTGAAAGTTTTGTTGGATTACAGCCAAAGGCCTAGAGGGAAGAAATTTTCTAGCGGAGAGTAGTTGACGCTAGTGTCCAGGTGAATTATGTCCAGCGGCTCACACGCGTCTCAGTCATTCCATGACGAATGGTCAGAATATTTTCCTTATTGTCGTAGACAGCCTAATCAAAGAGCTAATCAATTTAGTTGAGATAAAAGGATTCCGGCAAAGCTAAGAAAAGGTAAGGTCGGCGGGCCGAACCGTGCGACATGAAATCACGCGAGGTGTTTCAGCTTTGCTTTATTGATGGATTTGTAACGTGACTGATTGATTGTTGTTCTCAACAAAGTGTCGGCATTCGTTCTAGCCACTGTACGCACCAATCTACTTCCTGAATCTTTTGTGGAGTGCAGCAACCAGCTGTAGGGGAAGTGTCTCTTTTTTCGTCCAGTAGCAACATTTTGTTTGTCTGCATATATAAATCAAAACTATACTGGAGGGCGGGGCCTAATTGACTGGTGCATAATCAAAAGTTCAGGCCACCCACCTACCCTCCTTTGACTACGTAATATGTGGATGGTGCCTTAAGGCAAAGAATACGACATAAAGTGTATATGGTTGTAAATCGCGCACAATAAGTGGGTTTCGATTTTAAAGCAATGAAAAGAAAAACTTTCGGTGAAGCAAAAAAAATTGACATTTGACTTTTGTCATAGTTCTCTATTTTTTTCGCCAAGGAGTTTCTGATACCAGCTAAAATTCAGCTTTCTTAGAAGACTTTACAATTTCGGACAGTGAAAAACTTTTTCTGTATTTGCCGGAGAACTGGAATATTGGCTAATGCAGATTTCGAGAAAGCCCTCGATAGTAATGTGATGATTCAGATGGTAGCTGGGATCGAGCTTGTCGAAATAAAAAGTCATATCGTGATGACTCTCCCCGAAAATGGTATCTTTGATTGAGTGTTCTAAATAATCGGACAAATGCGCTGGCCGGTTTAAATCTACTGCAGGCATTTAAGACGAGAAGGGATATCGTCGCTCTTACATCTTTGCAGATCGAGAGCGATCGAGGCAATTGTTATTTACGGCCGCTGTCTTCCACTTTCTCTATGCACAGGCTACTTTATTTGAACCGATTGTCTTTCCTCTTCACACTTTTGGACATGGCATTTACTATCGTTTCTCGGGGATGGAGCAATTAGCTCATCTCACTTTGCCCGTTAGATTTGCCTTCCTTCTTTTTTTCATGGTAAGTATGGGCAGTCCGAATAAACAGGGCCCTAAAAAAGTTACTTTAATGTCCATCAAACAGTCTCATACGCAAACGACAGTAGCATGATTAATTAGCCAGCTGGAATATGCCGACATCAACTCGTCACTGCTGACCACCTCGGCAACGCGCGATCTCATCCTGCACGGTGTTTGTACACTGGATGCAGTTGCCACGTTTTGGATCCCAGAGCGAGGCCGGCAAGGCAGCGTTGTAGGTCGTTCCACTGAGCTCCATCACTTGACCGACAATAAGGCCCAGTTCAGTGACATCTATCGGAGCACCGCACTGTAAAACATGTACGACTTAAATAACAAATACTTTTATCTAACTAACAATTACGGTTACTGTAACAAAACTACTAAGCTTTTTTCTTGACAGGCAGTTACTTACCCATTTCACCAATAATTATTTATATTTATTTAACTTACCAAAACTATGTTTACTTCCGCTGGGCCAAAAAACAAACTAATGAGTATTGCATCAAATGAATTCGCAGAGCTTTAAGACTTATTATTATGAGATCCCTCCTCTTTCTTCGATGTTGGTAGTAAATACTGTATGTCGATCTTCAAAAAATCGTAAAAGTTGAAGTATAGTTTCGACCCAAGCCACCGATATCGGTGAAGGCCATAAGTCGCAGCACCCTGTTGACGTTTGGCAAAAATGTATACGACATACAGTAAATACTGTATGTCGATTTTTGAAGAGGTTTAATCTTACAATTTTTATGTACTTTAACTCAATAATCATAATCAGCACGTCGTAGCTGTATATGTGAGCCGGAAGTGTAATTCGCGTCAGGGTGCATTGTATCGATTGTTTGAGTAAATGTAATTTTGGCTTATGTAATTTTGGTCCCCGAAACAACAAAGACCAAACGAATTAGTTCTGCCCTTGCCGTTATGTCAAAGTGCGTCAGGGAGAAGGCCACCATTTTGTGACGGGTACGTTTGCGGAGATGGGGAGAAAATACATGAGTCCGAAACACTCTGGTCGAAAAAGAAGCTCGCTGAACTAGATGCCACGTTAAGGCTACCATCCTCAAAAATGTGTCTAAATATCTCCTTTGGTCTCTGGTGAAAACAAGCACCATTCTATATGTATTTATTTGGAAAATGGTATACGAGTGTGTCAAGGTCAATGGCAAACAATAACTGGTTCTTTCAAACTTTCCATTCCTGCGATAAAAGGGTTATGTACTGTGTATATCGACAAACTATGTTTTGGCGGTTGACGGATCAGTGCCTATGGATATTTAAGCTGTAGAAGGCGCTTCCTTCGCCAAGTACTCGACAATTTTGGGGTGGGCAGCAACCTTTGCAAGGACCTTGGCAATTCTGGGGTAATTGGCGGCAATGTTGGTGATCCCGGTCTGTTTATTGGCTTCCACCTGTCGAATGGCTGCAAGGAGGGGGATAAATAACGACAATTAAACCTCTGGCGATTAGGCCGTTCCCCATTGAACTTACTGTCGTAGAGGGCCAAGTCGGCAACAGTTAGCTGAAAAAGCATATATATAATACAAAACTTCAATTTCATGGCAAATGAAAGAAGGGTATGATATTATTACCTTGGATCCGACGGAGTAATCGTCACTTCCATACACCTGAATAACCTTTTCGGCTCGACCTAGGATGGTTGGAATGGTTGCGTCTTTTAACTTGCTCAGATTCTTTTCCTGAAAGTGGTCAAACGTCCGAGTTACTTACATTACATAACTGGTTAAATAATTACTCGTTCCAATGCAACAAAATAAAAAGCGAATAAACACCTTGAGTGAGGGGTCTCCACGCACAAACTGGGACAGACCGTCTTTGATGTCGTTAGTTGCGAGGACGATTGATTGGACAATTGCACGGTTCCATTCCCCTTCACCGCCGAGTCCTTGAAAATGTAATTTACAGTCGGTTTAATTATCAATCTCTCCTTTCCAATTATTTTTTGGGGATTTAAAAGAAGAAATATTTATCTACCTAGTTGGTTGGAAACGTAATAGACAATGGCATTACTCTGGCCCAGAATTTTTCCGTCAACCTCCAGATATGGTAACGATCCCCAAGTCGTGTCTGACAATTAACAAGAGGATAAATTAAAAGGAGTCAAGGAGTTTAAAGGAGGCAAGAACAAATTCCTTCTTACTGGCTTTCAACGCGGGCCATTGAGCAGACTCAATGCGGTTGTCCGTGAACAGGGTCCCTGATACGATGAAGAGTAGACGGATGAGTTCGGCCCTTCCGGCTACATTAAAGTACGTCAAGGCGTACGCCACCATTTTTTCGGTGTAGGTCTAGCGTTTAGCAAAGCAAAAAGACCTTGATGGAAGGAATGAGTTGGAAAATATCTGAAATGTATGAACAACAACTGACTGACTGACTGACTGAGAGACAGAATATCACTTGAGCCAAAGGCTTATGTACTGCAGTTTAAAAGTTCCAATGAAGATACGATCAAACTGTTGAAAATAAGTTACGATTTTCCTGGATCGACTTTGCTGATAAAAAAACCGTTACTGAGCGATGGTCAGACCACTAAACTAACAACGCCTAAATTTCCGACCTTGACAGTTGCGCCCTAGTAAAGCCGGGTCCGATCGCGCAATCGTCCTTCGATCTCACTGCGAAATAGGGGACTCTTAGATTCATGTCACCGGAGATGTTGTCGTGGGATAAGACTACCGGATTGCCCAAAGTGAGCCAAGCCACGGACATGTGGAGCCTGGCTTGTGTCGTGTTAGCCGTGGCGGCACAAGGAAACCTGCATTTTCAATCTACCCCATACGAAATGCCACGCCGAGCGGAAGAGATGTTGGACGTGGACTTTGTCGCCATCATGCGAGAAGGTGGTGCACCGTATGTTCCAACCACCTTGCCACCGGTACTTCGGCAAGCGATGGGAAAATTCCTATGTTTGTCCTCATGGTCGACTGACCTCCTCACATCTAGAGCGGCACGTGAGATACCTTTTAAATGACTATTTCTTGGAGCATTTTATCCCCCTGGCAGAGACGCAACTTTCATGTAAGCTAGGGGGAGTGGGGAGAACGTTTTAAACACAAACTCTACACAGTCCTGCATGAACATGACGGGACGACATATAGCATAGTACCGGCACTCTCAATCCGAGACATAAATAAATTGTCTGTCCACTATGTACTCTGTGGCGCGCGAGCAATTTCCGGCCAGGCCAAAAAACAGCCCTTAAGATGTTACCGCGATAGGCAATACGTTTGAAAGTATTTGAATTATTTAAAATCTGAAAGCTGAAACCTGAAAACTCCTATCCATCTTTTCCCCCAGTGTGTTAGGATCTCATGCTTTCTCTTATTTGTTGACAGATACTCCCACCCCTGGCTCCGGCATTGTTAGCCGAAATTGACCATCCTAAGAGAGGTAAACCTTTACGGCGCTCAGCATTCGCCGAACTGGGCTTAGGGCATAATGCGTCTCGCGAGGATGTCCTGACACGCTATCGGACGCTTTACGACGAAAGTCATCCGGATTCTCTTCACAATCTTAGATCGAACGAACCTGAACGGCGGCACAAACTGGAACACATCCAGACAATCCGGCAGGCGAAAGAGGACTGTCTGAATTTCATACGAATCCGCTCGTTCTGCCGCAGGATCCTTCCGAAAATGTTCGAAGAACCCGCCGAAGACGAAAATTAACGAGGAAACATAGGTGGGATATTGCCTGATTCTGAAAGCAATTATTGAAATCGACAAGTTTTTTCACCATTTGCAGGCTTTTCAAAACTGCATCTCAAACCTCGAGGCCGGTTGGTTATGCCAAATGATGCCAGATCCTTTTGTGGTCCAAAAGGGGCATTTGGGCAAGATTGACTATTGGTCAACCAAGTGCGCGGCTCAGTCCATAATTGTATCTGTATATGCATCCCATTTTGGGATGCAATTATGGATTCATTTTGGTATGGACAAAAAGATAGACCGCCAAATTGTAATGTACTGTAGTACTATTTCGAGAACCATAAAGGATTTCAATTAAGGTTCGAATTACTGTCATTTTTTTGCTAGGATCATAAAGGAAACATTGCAATTGTGCTTTCGGTTCAGTACAATCTTTTTTGTCCAAGTCGTACCCTCTGTTTTATTTGTGGATGAAACAAAGCATTCGAAAAGCGTCTCTTGTCTTCAGCGGTTCGAAAATTAATACACTCGGGATTGACGGGATGACGAACGGACAGACCAATAGCCTGGCAACCGGTCAGTCGTGGGTCACAATATATTTTCTTTTTTCGAACATTTGCTTGAAGCGAAAGCTACCCTTGCCTTGACGAAATACTGTGCTATAATGATCTAACTGCTCTTGCGTTTATATTGTACCGTAGTTGGACAGGAAATACAGCTCATCAGTCGGTGATAGAAATTTCGATCTTGCTATCTGGATTGAGACAAAATAGGCAATCAGTTCTAAGCCGATGGATATCTTTGAGCACCCCTTGCAGATCTGTGACACGGAACTAATACCCCAATTGGCCGAATGCAGTAATTTTATGAATTTCGTTGAAGCTTGGTTCAAGTTGAAGTTTATACTAAGGGTATTCAAAGTTCGATTATTTGCAGCGATTATCTCGCTTATTCAAACTCGCTAATCTCCCTGGTTTTGAAGATAAGCGAAAAAAGCAGCCAAGGAGCTGCTTTTCTCGGTTATCTGCTCGCTAATTGTGTGCATCTGTCTTGTGAGTGGTCCATGTGAGTTGAGCTTAGCGAAAGAGACACAGCCTCAGGTAAGCCAGGGGGCGTGTCCTCGTATCACCGTTGCATTGGCGTGCAAAACCAAGGAGATTAGTGAGTTTGAATTAGCGAGGTAATCGCTGCAAATGATCGAACTTTGAATACCCTTACTGTATCATCGCTGAAGTTTCGTTGAAGTTTATATCATCCTACAAAGAACTACTTTGCAAATAGGTTGGTTACCTGGAGGAAAGAAGACAATTAACGATTGAGATCTATCCGCGTTCTGCTGCAGGACTCCTTAGCAAACGTCTTGGTCATCATCCCGATCACCGCTTTTGCCCCCTCCGGCCCGCAACTCGGGTTACGTTGGCTGATCGTTATTGCGTAATGCTACGTTCATAGTCCGTGTCAGATGCGAGATGCCAGAGAATTTGTGCATAGTCATCGTCCGACGAAAGTTTTGCGATACCGCTCGCCAAACATTGCGCGATGCGAGGACGTGACGTCAGTGCGAGAAAAGCTTTCTGCCACACATGCTCATAGTTGCCGGTCAGAGCGATGACGTAGCGTGACAGTTCAAAACCCCGCCCAAGGAAATCACCGCAGCCATTCCATTTTTCACAATAATTTCTTTTTAAAATTTTGAGTCATGGTT
The DNA here is from genome assembly GCA_001579985.1 of Hypsibius dujardini. Taxonomy (NCBI): domain Eukaryota; kingdom Metazoa; phylum Tardigrada; class Eutardigrada; order Parachela; family Hypsibiidae; genus Hypsibius; species Hypsibius dujardini. Next base: position 1,194 of record LRSR01012296.1, on the reverse strand, counting down.
TTCAATACCCCTTTGCCGAGAAAAAAAAACAAAGTGCTGGTGCTGTACCAGCAGCTTGTCCTAGTTGCAGCACTGTGGCAACTTAGTAGATCCACAAAACGAATTCGCAGTTCCCGAACGGCTTATGTGCGGCAGATCAATACTGCCAGACCTCAGCATGGTGAATGGCACAAGTTAATCCAAGAGATGCGAAACAGCGACCCCGAGACCCACTTCCGCTACTTTCCAAACCCGCACAACGGTTTATGATTGGCTGGCCAGCTCTGGCATGCCAGATGATTCTTGCGAGACCACGTCTCAATATAACACTCGTCTGGCAATGTTTTGTGAAATGTTTGGTGAGTGTTCATAGTTCATCTTGCAAAATGTCAGACGACAATTGTTATATGCGCAACGATAGTGAACACCTACGTCACAACTGAAGTGTTCTTCTGGCAAATAACACGGACTATGAACGTAGCATAAGTGTATCTGTAGTTGGCCAAGACCCGAGGGTAGAGGGACTTTGCATCTCCAAGGTAGTGTTGAACAGGGGCTGCATGACAATGAAACCGGCTGTCGGAGAAGTTCCCAGTGGGATGGAGTAAAAGTTCAGTACAGGCGTCCATGCTTTTGTGGCGTTTCGCAACGAATTTCGCTCCTTGGACAAGTGGACCGAGCGCCCAAAAATCACTAAAAAGAAGGCTGTTTTCAATGTCACGTCAACCGGACTAGACAAATTAGTGAATTGTTATCAAAAATCATTAAGAAGAAGGCAGTTTTCATTGTTATGTAAAGTGGATTAGACGAATTAGTGAATTGACATACCAAAAAAAGTTTATAAGGAGGGAAAACCTTTCTAGACTTGGTACAAGCATTTCCATTCATGAACCAGAATGACACATCTTCCCGTCTGGCTCATAATTTTGTTTGCCATCATGCCAGGGTATGATTGTCACGTCGCTTCTGCTACCAGGTCTGTATATTTATGAGACTTGTCCATTTTACGATGCAGAGACGCAGCATTAATTACGCTGGGCAGGATCGACTTCAATGCGAGGATGTTTGAAGATAGTAAATAAATCAGGAGTAAATATGATTTGGAACCAGGCGCGGCTATGGCGTGGCCATCTGGAATATATCAGACATACAGTGAAAGTCCTGAGATTCGAACGGTCACGTGAGTTTATTTCTATCGAACCATTTGTTTGGAGC
>LRSR01012295.1:0-10510 GCA_001579985.1 Hypsibius dujardini | reverse complement strand
GTATTGGTAATTAATACTGTAAAACCAAGATCATACAATAGAAGCACTATTTCAGCTGTGACTAATATCGGGCAAGAACTATTCATACAGTTACAGCGCAAAATATACACAAAAAAAACAGAACTGATGTTTCTATCGCGTCATCCACATTTATTTGCGGTAAACGAACATTTTGAGGAGATTGGAATTTAGATGTCAGTGAAATCGATGAAACGAGAATAGAACTGAAATCAGTCCAGCAGCAGATGCCTTCAAAATAACTGTTTGAGGGAGATGCTGGGAAGTGGCGAAAGCAAACCGGTATGTCATTCGTCCGGCTACTCACAAAATAGCGTTTTTTCGGAATTTCTGAATGTGCAGATTTTTTTCAATATTATTAAAATTGTAGTATTATATAAACTAGAGAGAAAGATTTTCGAATCTTCTTGCAAAGCGTTATGTGGCTGGCCATAAAAATCTCCACATTGGGTCACGCAGGCGCCAGTGAGTTTGTTTACCATTTGGAAAAGTGCAACGAGAAGCGAACCCTGCACTCGGTATCATATACTCGCACTCGCACGGTAGCATTATTATTATTGTTAGCGTGGATGAACCTATATCGATTGTCAATACTGTAATTGTGCCGACCGACCGATGGGCTGCAGGAGGAGGAGGAAGAACCTGAAATTTCTGAGCTAAAAATAGGCTTCCACTGTTGGAGGCTGGAGGCGTGGCTTGGTTGACAGCTGGTGCTGTCTACTGCTTCTCTTAAAATTGTACACATTTTAACAGCTACGAGTATCTGCTGCGCTCTTCGGTCTCTTTTTTCCATTCATCATACACACGCCGACCCGATTGTGAATTTTTTCTCGGTTGCTTCATTTCCCTATGTACTCATGGGTCGTACTCTCCACTCGTCATCTCGACAACACACAGCACACATGCAGCTTTTTTCTTCCAGCCCTTGAATTTTATCCCCTCTTCTCGCTCTCACTTGTAGAATCCCTGGACGGCAATCCGCAGGCGCGCGCACACAACGAGGGAGCAACTTTAACTACGCCGGACGACAAAGATGACGTCTTTATTCTAGACTTAAGCAATCCATCAGTCCCATCACCACCATCATCTACGACGTCGTCATCTCATTTCTATTGCCGTTTTTCCCCAATGATCCCTCCACGCACACGTGTTGCTGAAAATAGTTGTTGCAGCGGGTGATTCTCCCCTTCTCCTTCTTATGTCCTGTGTGTCACTACTGCGCTGAAAAGGAAAGAAAGAAAAAGCCACAACTATTTCACATCTTTTTTGTTGCGAGGGGGGGTGTATACTTAAATGGAAAGTAGTAGTAATCCGTCGTCTGTGCGTTATAACGTTGTTGGCTCATCTGCTGTTGCATCCACTTCTTCGTCCTCTTTTTCGCCTAAAAAAGTCGTCAGCTACCAGTTGGATGCGACCAAATCGACGCCCAACATGACGGTAATTCGGGAGGAACGTGGCGGCTCCTACGGCGGCCAGACGGTGATCCTGGATACGGGCCATGCAACGCGGGAAATCGGGCGGAATAATTCGATGTTTGATCGGAATAATTCAACGTCCTCTGTTGTTCGGGTGAGTCGCAGTCTCGGTCGCGTCTGATGTGTCTACTGTTTGTCTGGTTTTGTTTGCCTTAAGGATGGGAGTGAATTCATCCCTGGATGGCGATTGAGGTTGTCTTATAATATTGCACTGTATATACAAGACATGGATAGACATGGGATGGGATGGGATGGGGGAATATGAGAGTGCGGATTGGATTATTATCCCGCTGTGTTGCTCTGTGAGGACAGCGGGATTTTCGATTTATTGGCAATCAGATTTCATAGAGTAAATGTGGGGCTATGGCGAGTTATTTTTAGGAGGCGCGCAGGAGGAGGGGATTTGTATTTGTCTGGAGGGAATTGCAGGGAGGATTTGAAGGTTCCGTCTGCTGGCCTCGTTATCTATTTGCCTATTTGGTATGCAAGGATTTGGAGAATATTAAAACGTGTGTCGACAGGCAGTTCACAGATTGAATGTATGATGTGTTGCACTTTGACCGTGGGACTGTTTTTCAAGGTGTCCGGTGTGGTTCTTCCGCTTCCGGAAGTCTGAAATTTGCTATAAAAGCAATCAATCGATCGGTCAAATAGTGATGCATGAGGATGGATGGTGTTCAGTTTAATGTCTGGCAGCAGGACTTGAGCGTGGTTGACCGTGGTCCATAATATAAGATTTCGTTTCTGACATTGAGTTTGTAACTCGAACCTTAACGTGCAATGCCTTCCAATGCAGTCCGTTGAGTTCCCTTAGCTCTTCATACTCATAGTGGTTTGCCTGAAAGCAGGGGATGCGATAGTTTTTAAAAGAGCATTGATTGATTGATTCACTTTCATCGCCCGGCTATAACGCAATACACATTTATGTACGGCAGGTGACTCTATTGGAGTAGAGCGTCGGCGCCTGTCGATAAGATTTATCTTATTTGTTTGTGATTAATGATTTTCTCTACTGTTTTGTTAGGGAAGTACCGTGCTCTCAACCATATGCGAATAAGTTTGGAATTTTCGTAAAAGTACGAGCTTACGAGGCAACCCTGATTTGACTTATTTACTACTTTGATACTTCGATTATCGACAGATTTTCCGAAACCTCAAACTTCTTCGCTTCTGCCACGGTATCCTAAATCAGAACATATGCACATAAATTTTAAAGCTTTCCATCTACTTTTTTACGATCCCTAAGTGCTGTTTATATATCCTTGCAACTCGAGCGCATAAATCTGCTGAAGAAGTCGTCTTTGACTGCCAAATTTCCTCTCGTGCTCATAAAAATGCCGTTTTGGGCGCCGGTTAGTGGTTTTTTCAAGTACCAGTGGCGTATGCTCCCCTATGGATTGCGCTCACTTTCTTGCCGCGTGGGAAATGTCCATGTCATTTTTGTCTGTTTGCGAGTATCTTGCTGGTACATTATTGACAAAATGTCGCGTGTTACTTTCCAGAACCCCAAAGCACATCGCTCACCGATGAAAGTCGCACGCGCTGCACGTCCCTCGACAACGTCAATAGTTCGTCCAATGCAACCCTACGATGGTCCTATCAATGAAGAAAGCCCCGCAGGTAAAGCAGGAAGGTTTTTTTCATGTACGTGAATGGAGAATTTCCCCGCTTCTGTCGGTCTGGCCGTCCGTCTGTCTGTCTGTCTGTCTGTTTGTCTGTCTGTCTGTCTGTTTGTCTGTCTTTGTCTGTCTGTTGTCTGTCTGTCTGTCTGTCTGTTTGTCGATTTGTCTGTCTTTTTGCCTGCCTGCCTGCGTGCCTGTCAGTCTGTCTGTCTGTCTGTCTGTCTGTCTGTCTGTCTATCTGTCTGTCGGTTGATAGGTTTAGCAGACTGCCTCGGTTGCTACTGCATCTGTTTATCTCAGTGCATCTTATCGGGTTGGTCTCAGAGTTTGTGCTTACCCGTTGCTTTCCTGTAATATATGTCTTTTTTATTTTTACTGGTAGATCGGCTTTGCAGTGGTCTGAATCCTTCTTGTTTTGCAGTTTCTCAGAGCGACACTTCGGACGACGAAGAATGCGAAGGCTGTCCGCGTGAAAGGGTTGTTAGCAACTCCAGCGGCTCGAAGGACTTTTGCGTTCGCAATATGAAGCTGGCTGCCTTTGGTCGCCGAGAGATTGAACTGGCTGAACACGAGTTGCCGGGTCTCATGGCTCTCCGCCGGAAAGTAAAAGCGGAAAAGCCCCTCCGCGGAGCTCGGGTGGTCGCGTGCGTTCATCTAGTGGCCCAATACGCGGTAATGAGGCGTGTGGGAACAATTGAGGGGTACAGGGGGTTGAGATAGGAAAGATTTGGGGAATTACGTTAAAGGCATTTTGTCTGATCGTCAAGTTGCCCTTTTTAATGGGCAGTCTCGACTTTCTTTGCCGCCCGTCACTAACTCTATAGAGATGTGTTTGTTGTAGGTCCTAATCGAGACACTTATTGATCTCGGCGCGGAAATCCGTGCCTGTGCCTGCAATGTCATGTCAACGCAGAATGAGATTGCCAGTGCCTTGGCGGAGGCTGGAGTGCCGGTGTTTGCCTGGCGCGGCCAGACGGAGGTGGACTTTTGGTGGTGCATCGATAAAGTTGTCTGCGGCGACGGATGGCAACCTAATATGGTGAGTGGGTTGACTGAAATTTTGAGGCGAGATGCTGAACTAGAAAGGAAGGAACACTCTCATAATTCGTTCGGAAAAAAGGGAGAACCGTTGTAGGATGCGCGCTGATTGAGCGGCTGTCCGCAGACTCGTTTACAGGGACCACTTCTTGTTCTCGTTCGTCAACGGCTAGGTTAATGAGCATAAATGCAGGGGTCATTAGCATGACTGCGTTCCCGCATGATTCTGAGATGGTAAGTAACAGTGTTTGTAATTGGTATTGCAGATCTTAGACGATGGAGGCGACTTGACCCACTGGTTGGCCAAAAAATATCCGTCCATCTTGAAGGAATGTCGTGGAATCGTGGAGGAAAGTGTAACGGGAGCTCATCGTCTTCACCAGATAGCAAAGGCAGGACGGTTGCCCATCCCGGCGATCAATCTGAATGAATGTGTCACGAAATCGAAGTTTGACAATCTATATACAACTCGAGAATCTGTGATCGAAAGGTAAGTGATCTTCGACCGGAAGTGATCTTCGACCGGATCTTCGACCTTTCCTTCTTCGCAGAGTTACAGTGGTTGGTTACTGTATAGTGAATAGCGTCTGTCATTGCAGCCTGAAACGGACGACAGATATGATGATCGGCGGCAAGCAAGCTTTAGTCTGCGGATATGGAGATGTAAGGGCTCTCTCCTGGTCTGCTTGTCTGTGTGTTTGTCGGTCTGTCTGCCTGTCTGTCTACCTGTCTGTCCCTAAGTCTGTTTCCCTATTATGTCTCTCAGTCTGTTTGTCTCTCTGCCTGAATGCCTATCTGATTTTGTGTCTATTTGTGAACAAGCCGTTATCCCATCCTTTTGCCTTTATGGTCTGTTTTCCTGTATGTGTCATTGCAAGTTGGACGACTCAGTCAAGTTAAAATATAATAATGATATCAGCTAGATAATTATCTAAGAATACGCGCTGGTTTTAGGTGGGAAAGTCTTGCTGCAAGTCCCTTCAAACTATGGGTGCTCACGTCACCGTCTCGGAAGTGGATCCCATTTGCGCTTTGCAAGCCTGGTACGATCAAGTGGTTTAATTCGATTTCCATTCGGTCAACATAATGCGGATGTGAAGAGCCCATTGTGTTGATGTTTGTCCTGGTCCAACTTTCTTTCTTTTCTCCCACCATTCACGAATTGCCTCCAGCATGGATGGCTTTAAAATTGTCAAAGTCTCGGAAGTCATCAGGACTATCGATCTGGTGATTACCGCAACCGGTACGTGAACTGTTTGAATCCCTAGGTCTGTCTAACCTCATGTCTCTTTCCTCACTCGGCAGCGGGGGGGGGGGCGGCGGCGGCGGTTGTTTGCTTTCTGGTCGGGCTGTTCACATGCCCCACCGTTGTCTGGTCCGTCTTTAAAACCCTCATTGGTTTTTGTCTTTAAGAAAATGGATTGGTCGACCCGTGCAGATGTGTTGTCTCAACATTGACCGACGTCTGACTTTTGCAGGAAATAAGCGCGTCATTACCCGGGAAAATATGGACCGGATGAAGTCGGGCGCAGTGTTATGCAACATGGGGCACTCGGATAACGAAATTGACGTCGCGAGTTTAAAGACACCGGAGCTGATCTGGGAACGCGTTCGATCGCAAGTTGATTATGTCAACTGGCCTGACGGTCGCCGTCTCGTCCTCCTCGCCGAAGTAAGTGGATTCCCGCGCGTCGCTTGTTGTCTGGAATACTAAAGCACGTGGATTAATCCACTTTGGGGCAGTTTCCGGATCATTTAACGCTTTTCTTGCGTCTGTTTTTAGGGCCGGGTCCTCAACCAGAACTGTTCAAGCCTACCGAGTTTCGTCCTCTCGATAACTTGTGCTGCTGAAGTGGTGGCCTTGATTGAGTTGTACTCTGCACCGGCGGGGAAGTATAAGAATGAAGTCTACTTGTTGCCGAAGCGATTAGGTGAATGTCCATTATATCTTACATCATACACTTACACGTGACAAAAACCTCAAGCCGACCGAATGAAAGCCAAATTTTTACCGGCGCCCAGCAAAATGGGGTGGTTGGAGTTTGAGCCATTTTGGCCAATGCGTGCAGCTGTTTTTTACCGCAGCTCACCACGCAGTCTTTGCTTAATCGATTGATTGATTGATTGACGAATTATTTTGACGATCTGGTGTTAAATCAATGAATCAAGCGATGTGAGAAACAGCTGCACGCATCGGCCAAAATTGGCTCAAACTCCGACTACGCCATTTTACTGGGCGCCGGTAAAAAGTTGGCTTTAATTCGGTCAGCCCGAGGTTTTTTCCACGTGTGTACACGTAGTACATTTACATTATTTACTAGCTAACCCTTAATTCTGCTGCAGATGAGTTTGTGGCCTTGCTTCATCTGGAATCATTTGATGCCCGTCTGACAGAATTAACCGATGAACAGGTGCGGTATATGGGCCTCCAAAGGACGGGCCCTTTCAAGTCGGCAAACTACCGATATTAACTCGGCCTACACCGGGCGTTTCTGTGCCTTTGATATATACTCTAAATTTCACCTCCGATAGTGTTCCTAAATGATCTACTAATTCGGTCCGAGTTGGGTTTCTAATTAACGCTTGGAATTTCAGTTTTTTCCTTTTTACCGTTTTTGTAAGCACCGGTGTGTGATGGTTATAGTTCACTATAGTTTGGTTCTTAAGAAGCACACTCTATTGTTCTTTTTCGGAGAATGACCAAATGTATCCGTAAGATGGTTGTGAGATGGTTACTGGTGCCTCTGGGGGTAAATAGAATGCGTGAATACCAGCAGAAATGGCTAAAAAGATTGACAAAATATGAACGAGCGATAAAAAAAGCATCGGGCATTCTCGTGCGTAAAATGATACTACACTAAATAATGGTAAAAATGAAAAAAGGCGTGTTAAAATCACACTTGGACGGGATGTTCATTTGGTTGAGCGGGCTAAGATGATGATAGACCCTTCGGTAACTGGGAAGGTATTATTAATATTGAATATGAGGTCCCTTAGAGGAAATGATTGTGAAACATTCTGGAATTTGGTTGGGCGCGTTGTTGCGGATAAAGGGTGTCTACCGTAGGGCAAGGCTCTGAGCTCTTTTGCGTAAACTCTTGTTCAGCTCGAGTTTTATTTTTTGGAACTGCGTCTTAAGAAGTTTCTTCTGATTTAAAAGTGAAACATCTGATGAATGAGAAATGACCATATAATCTACTAAAAATGTACTGTTAATACAAAGTACGTATTATGTATATAGGGAATCATGAACGGTATGAAGTAACAGTACCTAGGTACATGTCAAGTGCATACCGTTACAGCACCAAGACCCAGGAAAGGCCTTGCAGTTGCTCAAAATGCTGGACCATCCCATCCCAGGACTGATCCTGGTGTTGCGGCTACAAGCGTCAGCATGGCGCCCCTCACTTCCACGGTGCCCAGACATAACCGTGTCGTTCGGGCTTCCCAGCTGGATCTGGTGGCTGATTTCTCGGTGGCACTACAGTAGTGTTATAGATCGTTAAACGATCTAGCATTCTTTGCAGAACTTCCGGTTGCTGATCAGCCAAATTATGATATTCACACGGGTCATTCGCAAGGTCAAACAAGCATGGGCCTTTCAGAGGCATGCAAGACTGTGGTGTTCCTGGATTGAGCGGAGGCGCACATTTAACCGCTGCCGGTGCTTGTTTCATGGAGGCGTACGTGATGTTCGTGCCTTCTGGGGGATACCAGTTGTCCCAGTCCCCATTGTAGGTTGTGCCGAGAATGATCTTGTAGTTTTTCACACGGAGCGCGTACACGTTGCGATCGTGGTCGATGTTGAGGAGAACTTCCGTACGGGCGGAAGGTGTGTTTTCAGACAAAGCCGACCACTGGTCAATGCCGTCTATAGGAAAATAGGTAGACGTTCTGTGTGCGTTATTGTAGACCTGTGGCCCCAAACGGCCCCAAATTGGCCCAAATTCAAAACGCAAATTGACAGGGTACATATAAAACCACGCGTGAGCTTTTCATGTCGAAAATAAATTGAAGGTTCCAATTATTACTATACTATATTCACGTTCACAAAAAGTGTCTTTTTTGTGTTGAATGAATTTATTAATACTGGTTTCTATTTACAAGCCCTTAATTTAGAGATTGGTCGAATCAGGACTCGATTAAAGTACTAGTAACAAAAACGTAAGCTAATGTTAATTTCTTGAAATCTTAAAGTAAAATCCACGTTGAAAAGTAGATGCTCACTAACCGATGGGATTATTGATGTCAGCTCTCGTGATGACATCGTTGAGTTCAGCGGCGGACAGAATAGTTGGGAGCCAATCGCTGATATGCATGAGCTGCGTCGAGACGCGGCCGGTGTTTTTCAGCAGAGGACTCCAGATGAACGCGGAGCCCCGAACACCACCTACCGGTAATTAGCATTAGGTTAGTTCAAACCCCTTCTTTATGGACAGATCACCAGTTTAGACTTTCCAATTTACCTTCCCAGAGTGTATCTTTTACGCCGCGTAACGGCCAGTTATTGGCGTAATTGTAGTCGAAGCTCGCCGCTGGTCCGCCGTTGTCGGTGGTGAAAACGATGACAGAGTTCTTATCCATTCCCCGATCTTTCAAGCTACGGTACACCCGGCCGACGGATTCATCGAGTCCAGCAACCATGCCTGCGATGGAACACTAGCGTTGCAACTGCAATTTGGCACGAAGAAGACAATTTTTGTTTGTACCGGCAAAGAGGCGACGACCTTCGTGTTTGATGTGAGGGAAACGATCATAGTATCGCTTTGTGGTTTGCAAGGGGTCATATTCGTTGGCGCTGTGAACCGCCAAGTGAGCCAGGTACAAAAACAGGGGCTGCAAAAATCACTTGCTAAATACTCTAGTCATGCACAAGAAAGATGACGTCACAGTTGAAGCCAACTGTGGATGTGTTGTGAGTGTGGATGATTCGCTCAGCGCGCTTCGTGAATAAGTCCGTGGCGTAACGTCCAGTTAAATTGCGAACGACGTCGAGGTTGTTGCGCAGGTCAAGGCCCCAGTCGCCCCACTGGAAAAAAATAAAAATAAGCTGTAGTAGGCACCACTTCTGGAGTTTACCATATACTTTTCCCATAACATACCTCTTGTCCCGAATGGTCGAAGTAGTCAGAGTGTCCAAGCCAGTATCCGAAGTGACTGTCGAATCCACGATTTGCTACACAAACCAGTTTCCATTTGAAAGAAACTCAAAGTTCCAGTTAACATACACCACTGATATCCACACTCACTCGGTAAGTAGTTTTCGGAGAAGAAACCTAGATGCCACTACGACAGCCCAGCTCCAGATTAATTGAGGGTATTTTGGATTCTGGGTGTTAAAATGCCGACCTTGCCGACGATGTGGTTCACGTAGCCGCCCTTTTTCAGGTACTGCGGTAGTGTTATCTCTTCCAGTCCCAGACCCCATGGTTCGACTCCGTTCAAAACGTTATGCTGAGTGCCTAGGCAGAAGAGGACCGTTGTTCTCGTCAAGGACAACCACACTGGAAGTCGTATTAGGCTCGACGCTGTGAAGGTGATTAGATCTGCACCTAAGTGAATAGGATACTTCCCAGTCAAGAGGGAACTGCGTGACGGCGTGCAGATTGGAGTGACATAGTAGTTGTTGAGGATGATACCCTGACGGGCTAGTCGATCAATATTGGGTGTCGGGATCTGCTGAGAACCATGAAAGCTGACATCGTTCCAACCCTGAAAATGCATGCATGTTTCCCAATGTGAATCTATATTTACAATGCAGTTATACCAGAAAAACGATTGGCGGTTTTATAGTATAAGTTAAAGTAACTCAGTTTTTCTATTTCGTATGTTCAATGTTAAGCGTGAAAACCCGGTTGCTGAAACTACTTACGAGATCATCTGCCACTATTAAAATGATATTTGGCCGCTGTTTCGCCTGACGTTCTGCTACAACGTGTGGAAAAAAGTACAGAATCGACCCCAAAACTAGGCGTGGGATGTACATTTTAGTCGTTGTCTTAAACATGAACCTCTGAGTAAAGCATTTTAGTGAATGGCACGCAGTTAGGGCTGCGGTGGAGTTATCATTTAATCGCGATTGACCTAGTGAGGAGACAGTAATTCCGACGGTGGAACGCAGTTACAGCTATGCGTCTATCGGTCAATGTATCAACGGACCAACGGAAAATGTCAACAAAAACAAGAGGACGCAGTTGTGGCGTTCTGCTGGGTTCCCGGCACATTTTTTGTGAATGAACGAGGTACCGGTTTGTGGCGTTCTTCTGGGTACTCAGAGTAGGTACCGGTAAGTTAAGACAGAGCTGCAGGGAGAATGGCTTTTATCCGAGAAGGCGAACTTCAAGCAATTCGCTCGAT
>LRSR01012294.1:0-11294 GCA_001579985.1 Hypsibius dujardini | reverse complement strand
TCTTGAGCGATTAAATTTTTCATTTTCCTCAATACCCGAGCAAACTAACAGTACTGCGGCCGTTGGATTGGGCCAACCACTTGAACGTCACTTTTAACATTAAACAAACTTGCACCCTCTTCAGAAAAGCAGGTTATGAGATTTTTTGTTGAACTAACATGCAGCGTGCATTGAAGGAGGGATGGGAAATTGCTGCCGAAAATGCCGACTTGGCTCAACATCATACACGCTTTCCATGAATCAGTCATATCAAATACACACGTGGCAAAAATCTTGCGCTGACCGAATTAAGCGCTTTAACTCGAAACTGTGTGCAATAGCCATGCAACGAGTGAAATGGCCTGACTCGGTTAGCGCAAGGTTTTTGCCGCGTGTTTATGCTTAATTTCAGTTTCATAATTGTTTTCGGCTTTACAGATTCTTTAGTGACAAAAATTTCTCCCAAGTAAATCCTTTAAAAATGAATGGTCAATGTAATAAAAATACAAGCCATTTTTTTCGTTCGCTCAATGGTATTAATTTTTGTTTTGAAACAGCGGATCAGCCAAAATGTTCTTTCTGTCTGGAAACCGTATCTCGCGCGCCGTCTGTCGGCAAACCTTAAACTCTGTGTGCGGTGCGCAAAATACTGTTCCGAGACAAGTGATCCGATTTCGGGGTGGCCTGATTAAAAAATGTTTCCACTTGCGAGGTGAGTGTGTCTATTCGGTGGCAATATGGTCGGACTAAGCAAGCACTCTGATACTCTTTGCTAAAGCGAGAGAGAAAAGTCGTGACTGTAAAATTGTTGACATATTTCTGCGCCATATCTCCTTCCTTCCGGCCTGTGCCTTTCCCTCTCTCTCTCTCACTCACACACACACACACACACACTCACACACACACACATCGCCATGTGTCACCAATTTTAAAATGTGACACCGTCGTCGTCGTCAACGCGCGGTGTGCGCGGGCGCTTACCGTTGTGCTCCTCGCTGTCTGTTGTTGCTGTTGCTGTTGCTGTTGCTGATGGAACTCCGGCTGAATTTTTCTCACTCGGGAGGGTCTGCCGCGGCATGGCCTGCTTCCGTTTGGACATGGTCGTCGTCGTCGGCGAGCGTTTATCCTGCTGCAACAGCGGAGGCTCTTCCGGACGGATGGTGACCTGATCCAGGTCTACCGCGTCTGCCAGAGTGGCGGTGGCGGTTAGCCGGGAAAAAATGGTGCGCAAGACGCTGAAAGAAAATAAATCAATCAAGCAAAGAAGTTTGCCTCTTTCCAACTTTTATCATTTAAATCTTTCTTAATTAGAACTTTTCAGTTCAGTTTTGAAAAAAAAACTGAAAAAAACCTGAAAAAAACCAAGACTAAATAATTAAACTAATAAAACTAATTAAATTTCTTTTTGGAAAAGCATTAGGCAAAAGATGCGGAAGAATTAAGGAAATCAAAGCAATCAAGCAAAGAGATCAATCAAGCAAAGAGGAGTGCCTCTTGTATTGCTAGTTTTCCATTTAAACCTTTAGGAATTACGACATTTAGTTTTTTATTAACGAAAACAAAATCCGACTAAAAAAATTAGATAAATAAAACTTTAGTTGGTTGAGTTAGTCAAGTTTCGTCTGCATCAAAAAACAACACAGAAATCCAAATCAACCAATCAAAATCAATCAATCAACTGACCAACGAAATGCAAGTTAATCGGCTGCACGCCGACAGTGAGTCAATCAATCAACTGACCAACAACGGCACACGAGAAACACGCAAAAAAGCTGCTAAAAACATTAAAAAAACAGCTGTTCCGTTTTCTCACCCGATATGGCCCCCTTCGTTGGGAGCGACAAAACCAAAAGGTTTTAAAAATCCTTAAAAAATTGATGACCCAATGGGGAAGTCATCGACCGATCGGCCATTCGGCAGAGCGAGAGGAAATATAAGGCAGCCCAGGTCAATGGATCGTCGACGCTATTGTTCCGGCTGTCTTTGCGCGTGTTTGGTGTCGCACAGTCAGTCACGAAGCACGACTCTGAAAATGTTTTCCGAAAACACGGAAACGGAATTATTTAATAATAAAAACAATAATAACACAGAACTTTCCGCGAATCCGGATTGTGGCGCTGCGATGACGAAGAAAATAATAATGAGTGTTATTCATTTGCTCGTGGGCAGTACGTAGCGTGTAGTGTGAAGTCGGGCAGTACGTAGTGCGTATTGTGAAGTCGGGCAGTACGTAGTGTGTAGTGTGAAGTCGGGCAGTACGTAGTGTGTAGTGTGAAGTCGGGCTGTTGTGTGGGAAGTGAAGTGGTTGTCTGTCTTGTGCTGCTGCTGTGTGCTCTCCTGTCTTGTGCTGCAGCTGTGTGCTCTCATTCCGTTGCATGAAAATTAAGTTTTGCACTGGTACGCATATATAAATTGGTCTGTCCCTTCTCTCTCTCTCCCCTATGGTGAGTCGTGAATGCGTATCGGTATGTGGGCGTGGCCATTCGTCGGCGGCCAATGAACGTGCTCCTACGTCAGTCGACCAGGGATCTCCTTTTCTCATGATTGGCTTACCATACGTACACTTTGTATACTTACTGCACATGCACAGACTGCTGCAACAACAACATGCACGAAATATTTTCAATCGTGTAAATATTTCCGATTGGTGGAGTCATTTTTTGGCGGGATCGATCGTTGTCCCGGTTTAGAGATTCGAAGTCGTTAGCGAATTTTTTCAAACCAAAAAAAAGTGTTTCTGAAAGCAGATAAAAAAATTATATAAACATATGCAATAGATTAAATTTATATAAATTTTATATTTATCGTGCGAGAGACTTTGCAGGTCTCATCTACTTACACAAGTGGCAAAAATCCTGCGCTGATCGCATTAAGCACTTTAACTCGGAATTGTGTACAACAGCCAGCGACGAACGAGTGTAATGGCTTGACTCGGTTAGCGCACGGTTTTCGCCACGTGTGTACATAGTACACAAGTGGCAAATATCCTGCGCTGACCGAATCGAGCACTTTAACTCGGGGGCTGTGTACAACAGCAATGCAACGAGTGTAATGGCTTGACTCGATTAGCGCACGGTTTTTGCCACGTGTGTATGTACGGTACATTGTACAACGTTGCTTGCTCTCACGACAGTCGCATATGGAGTGTATTTTAAAATCAACCAATAACCGCCCAGGCACACGACAGTTATGACAGTGGTTATGATCACCCATTTTTCCAATCACCTCTCGACTTCGTCAATCGATAACAACCCCTTGAGTAGTAAATTATTGCTGCAGTACTCTGTCTATACAGTAGTACCGGCAAAGTATATACCGTGTATATAGTGCATACTTGGTATCGGTACCGGTACCTACCTCCGGTTATGGCGGCAGGGTCGCCGTTGAGTACAGTATCATCATCGAGGTTATTGGTCTTTCTGCTACTCGCTCGCGCGCCACACATCAGCAAACTCTGCACCGTTGACGTTGACCATGAGAAATTTACTCACCCCACCCGTGAAATCTTAATTTGCTATACATGAACATTGCCGTCGTGGCTCGGGTCTGTCGAGGAGTAAGCGGTGCATACAGTCGGATTTCAGCACATTCAGCGAGTTTATTGCACTCAAGAAAAGAAAATGTGCGCCGGAGCAGAGTCGATAATTATAACGAGTTGATGAGCCAGCGAGACAGACAGACAGACAGACAGACAGACAACAGACAGACAGACAAGAAGACAGACAGAAAGGCAGACAGATAGACAGGCAGGCAGGCAGGCAGGCAGGCAGGCAGGCAGGCAGGCAGGCAGGCAGGCAGGCAGGCAGGCAGACAGAAAGACAGAAAGACAGGCAAACAAACAGACAAACAGAGACAGAAAAAAACAGACAAACAAACAGACAAAGACAGACAGACAAAGACAGACAAAGACAGACAGACACAGGCAGACAAACACAGAAAGACAGAAGCAGACACAGACAGAGCCAGACAATTTTTATCCGAGTATTAGAGGAAGATATCCCATTGCAAATACAGATATACAGTACTAGTATATGCATGGAAAGGGATCAGATATAGACAGGCAGGCAGACAAGAGTGCAATAACAATAGGACAGGATATGCAAGGCGGCATTATGACTCTCGAGGAAGAGTGGGGGGCTTTATTGTAATTAGTAATTCGATACGAGTGCCGACCTTTCTTGGTGCGGCACATAGATTCGTGGTGGCTGCCTAAATCAAGGTCGAGAGGTAACGGCGGTAGACAGACAGACACGATCGATCAAGATGGGAGACATTAAGTCCAGGCGCCATACTTGCTATCAAAATATTGAACCCGGCTCTTTTTATGATCTAGAAATAGATTTTCTTCGGCCCAAGGAAAGGGGAACCAACTGCGAGATGTGTTCTTCCCTGGCGTTATTGTTTTGTCTGACGCGCGAAGGCTTAGCGGGTTATAGTTCCTTTGTCTGGCAGACACTTCCAGACACAGGTCCGAGACAGGCAGATATGGAAAAAGCGATGAAGTGGCAGTCATTGAACAAACACGATTATAGGACTATGATGGCACATATTTACCTAATCGTTAATTGACAGTCCGAAGCGATCACTGCAAGGGCGGAGATGAAAAAGTTAGGGAAACTGGAGACAGGAATTTCGGGGAAAAGGGGGAAGAGATTGTTATTGCCGGTAAGGTCTTTGATGACGCGCGTTGAGTTAGTGGTCACTTACACCGCGGGGAGTCTCGTTGTTCGGAAATAGTCCACCACCGGATGTTCGATTGCCGCAGCGGTCATTGGTCGTGTTGAGTACGTGGTCTCGTTTGTCGTCGTCAGCACTGGCCGTTGCCCATTATAAACAAAGAATTAGAACAACAGAAATATTGAAAAACGTTAAAAAAAAACAGAAACATCGTCCGACAAAGGCACAGACACAAATAGAGACATTCAAATAAATTATGCTGAAAAAGAGACAGACAGTCACAGACACAGACACAGACACAGAGACAGACACAGACACAGACACAGACACACACACAGACACAGACACACACACAGACACACACACAGCGCAGGCACGGAAGATAACAAACATAGTCACTTGAATTCTTATGCTTATTTATATGGACACGAATTAGAGGCTGACGATTATGCAGATGTGAACACACACTTCGATAAGAGGTCAAGAAATTTGGAGGCACTACTTGTTGGGGAAATGCGATAAGACACCATAAGAAATAGCCTTTGCTGTTTATGCGATAATAAGGAAGAGCTATGTATGTGTATCGAACATAAAATCTTATCACATTATGTCCACACCGTGGCGTATAAATTTAATGGTGCTGACCGGTGGTCGCTGCTTCCCCTAATCACAACCACGTATTACGTGCCGGGTTTTGAGACTGATCCAGGTCGATAACGACGAAGGCGATCAGATTTTGCTCGTCAAACCCAACAATATGTAAGTAGGTCTCCCTCACATTTCTCGCCTCGCCTCGCCTATATCAGCTGCCCACGCCAAGTGCACTTTACGTGCCAACGATATCTTCACCGGCCGGCCACTGGTCAGATAAAAAAGATCACCGATCAAATTGCTGAGTGATAGGGATATGCCGCGCGCTGCGCCTGAAACTCGTCAAACAAAGCTAATCCGGGGAGAGAGCGGCCTCAAGGGCATCATATCGGCTTAATTATGACCTGTGTATTGTCTTCCGGTGTTTTCGCAGGGCATTGTTAATTGACTCGTTGGCTAAATTCCAGCTCCAGATGACCGCACTTTTTGGTTCCTAGATGGGCGTCACGATACATGAAAATATCCAGCAGATATGCTTGTACCAGTGTCTGTACTGTAATCTATGCATGAATCTGTGTCTGTGTCTGTGTCTGTGTCTGTGTCTGTGTCTGTGTCTGTGTCTGTGTCTGTGTCTGTGTCCGTGTCTGTGTCTGTGTCTGTGTCTGTGTCTGAGTCTGTGTGGCGGCCGAAAGATGGAAGGTAGTCAAAAAAACCAGCCACGGTAGCATCTGTGGAAAGGAAATGATCGGATCGGATTGGATTGGAGCGCACACATAATTATATTGGAATACATTTTATGTAAATATAATCCGAAACGGATGTGCAATATAATGCAAGGCACGTACTGTTTTTTCCCGCTCTCATCCATCTTTTCGCTCTCTCTCCCACTCGACCCTCGGTGCAATATGATCCTCCGGCGCAAAGTAGTCGTGCATTTGTCCATCTGTCGATTGCATATTAATGCCGCAATTTGTCGTAATAGATGGAAATCCATAGAGAAATGTAAAATGGAACTCCCTCCCTCCCCTCCCTTCTCCCCACGCCCGAAGCCCCTGCGGCACGTTACGGCTTATTCTTATTCTGCAAACATAGCTTGGAGTCTGTATTCCAGGCTGTTTATTCAGACATAACCGTTGTGTTTGCATATGGACACATTTCGGCCAGTTTTCGTCAATTATTCACAGATTCGTACCGCTTTTATTTTCGATCTTTAAGGGCCTATTTCGTTCCGCAAGCTGGTTTTCTCAAAATAAATAAGTGTACGCAAGTATTATCCCTTTGCTTGGCGATTTACAGTCAGCGATTCCGTTGGCGCGTTACTTTTCATCATTTAACCCCGACACACGCAGAGGTTCCCGGGATCAATTTTCGGGGTCGCTTGCCGGGACAAAGCGCTTCTTGTAGCAGTGCACTTGTCAATAATTTTCAAAGATAAATCTGATATGATTTGTCCGTCCTCTAGCCCATCAATCATGCCATACATATAGCAGTGTGTAAGTATGGATCGCACTGCAAAATGCGGTGTAGCATTCGATATTTCCTCTTGACGAGCGCACCCGGTTTGAATGGGCCATTCTTGAGACGGATAAAGACACTTCCGGGAGTCCCATTCACAGGAGACTATATAATCTTTCTTGATATTAAAATTCAATCGCGGCCTCGAGCCTCTAGCTTTTGTTGAAGAGTGATTGCAATTTTAGCATCGACTGAAAATTGCCTTTTTTCTTTCCATGTCTGAATGAACGCCCATCTATGCAAGTCGCATCAATGTCTCTGTGTCTCTATGCCTCTATGCCTATGCTGTGTCGCTGTCGATGCCATTGTCTGTGTCTGTGTCTGTGTCTGTGTCTGTGTCTGTGTCTGTGTCTGTGTCTGTGTCTGTGTCTGTGTCTGTGTCTGGGTGTGTGTCTGTGTCTGTGTCTGGGTGTGTGGTTGTTTTTTGTCTGTGACTATGTCCGTGTCTGGGCCTGGATGTGTCTGTATTCATACGGCTTGACTACTAATGTGCTGGGCTCTCTGCATGTTAGTGAAATCGAAATTGGGATTATTAGAGCGAAGGTCGGAATAAGGGCAGCGGAAATCCAATTATCGTATATTTATGATCAGGGGCTTCCCGCGACCATCGGAATCTAATGAGCATCAATCATGTCCGCTGTTATGTCTAGAAGACATGGTTGCGCGAGGAGCCTCCAACTACAAAGGCTCCAGTTCAAGTTATGAACATTGACTTGGTACTGTAGTCAAATTTTCGCACACCCATCCACGTCCCGGCGCAGTTATTCTCCCTTTCGTCCCATTTACCCCAGCCATTGAATGCCTATCAAAACATGTTTTCCGTTTTCGTTTTCCATTAGATTTCCAGGATGAGTTATCCCGCGAGGACTTTTCGCCATACAGTGAGGAACATAAAGTGTTAGCACATTCGTGGACGAGTAAAATTAAAGGGTTCATACTAGCCTTGGCGATTTGCTATACTCTAGTCCATTTTATGATGGAACTTTCATTTTCGCAATAAGTTGTGCTGCGCCCTCACTCTTGTGTTTCTGATGAAAAATCGATCGAACGCGGATTCAGACAAAAGTGTCCCAATATTGTTCAAGTTGTGGCTTGGTCAAAGTGTGAGATGAGTAGCGAGAATAACGCCATATGACCCACTTAGGGGGGGCTAAGATAATCTGTTAGAATTATGGATTGAATTTTGAGTGGTCGCTGCTGGGTGTAAAACATCTTACACTAGTGTGACTGCGAACACCCGCATTTAAACTTCGTTATGTAAAGCATAGAAGAGATAATCTAGCTTCTCCTATAATCCTCGTGACTAAAACCATGCTTTCTTGACTGTCTGTCTGTCTGTCTGTCTGCCTGCCTGCCTGCCTGCCTTCCTGTCTGTCTGTCTGTCTGTCTGTCTGTCTGTCTGTCTGTCAGTGTGTGGCCTCAGTGTGGGTGTAGCAGTGGGCTTGGATTGCCTGTTCCATTTTCATTCCACATAACAGTCAATCAGCAAGAAATAAAGGTGTCCTATTATCTCAACAGACGTACTTCTGACTAAAGCAATCAATTAAGTGAGCTCTTGAGGCGAATCATGTTCATGGGGGCGGTCAGTAACCACGCAACTCGCCGACACGATTCGCGAAGTTTTGTCCTGTGTGCTCAATACATAAATAAACGCGACGACGACATCTTGCAAACGTCATCCGACCCACAAGCCATGTAAATATGATGTTAGGATGAACTCTCGGAGCCCGAATCGACGGCAATCCCTCCGACAAAGCTTCAGCCAATTGTTGCCTTACAAAAACTGTGTTGGTTATTTTATCGCCGGCCTCACCGCAGTTCTGGCGTTCACCGGAGTTTGTCTCATGTCCTGCGACTCCCGAATCCGCCGGCAAGAGGCCAAAATAACGCAATTCGAGAGTGATGATTTCTCAACAGACTTGAGCCTGCTTCACGGCCTGCATAAAGGTACGTGGACCTAGGTCACCTAGGCATAGCTCCAAGACGGTCATAACGCGTTACAAGTTACAGAAGGACGATCACACGTACAGTGCAGACAAACACCTTTTACGTGCAGTCAGACAGACAATCGGCTTGACAATTTCGGCATGACTGCAAATCCTTGTCTGAGTTGTTCCAAAAGTTAAAGACAGGCGTAAAACAGGACAATCTGTAAGAGGTAGACATTAAGGCAGACAATTGGTTTGATAGCAGACCGTTGTCTGTCTTGCTCCAGACGTAACAGACAGACACACAACAAGCCCAGACAGACAGACTACAGGCCCAGACAGACAGACTACAGACCCAGACAGACAGACTACAGACAGACAGACAGACTACAGGCCCAGACAGACAGACTACAGGCCCAGACAGACAGTAACGAACGACTATTTTTACTTTAAATCTATTTGTTTCAGAAATCATGAGGTCGCTAAGAGAGAAGACGATCACCTGCCACGAGGCCGCGGCCAACCTCAAGAACATCCACACAAAAATCATGGAAAAAGAGCAACTCGCCCAATCGGGCTTCTTCCTGGCCGGTCTCCGGTGGACTAAGGTCAAATACTTCGATGAGAAAACCGTCAATCCCATCATGTGTTTCTTCCTGGTCAGCGCGGTTCTTGGAGTAACCTGCATCATCATCGTGGTCATCAACAAGTCCGACACACTGTCGTCGAGGTTGTCCGGAGCGTTCACTTCCATCATGCCTGCCTCGTCGGAGGAGGACCGGCTGACGTCCGCAGCACTGCGCCGGATACCGGTCCCGCTGAAGACCTTCAAGCAGTTCTCGCAACAGTCTCGAAAGACCGGCGTCACGCCGGCGAGTCGCGATAGGAATTTGACGCCAAGTCAAACGGAATTGGAGAGGATACCAAAGTGTTATAAACTGAAGGAGCTGGAGAGCGACTTGGAGTCGATAACGCGGTTGGAGTTGGACGACCAGGAGGCCGAGAATGATTATGTCTACGGACCCTGGGTAAGAGAACTGAGGAAATTTTAGGGGACTCGTGTTTTTCCATAACAAAGCGAATAGTCCATCAGCGCATAACATTCCAAACAGTGTGTTTATTTGTGTGTATTTTTGAGGCTGTCAGTCTGTCTGTGTCAGCCTGTCTGTCTGTCTTTTTGCCTGCCTACCTGCCTTCTGTGTCTATGTTTCTGTCTGTCTGTTTGCTTGCCCGTCTCCTTGTCTGTATGTTTGTCGGTTTGTCTGTCTTGTTTGTAAATCTGTCTCCTTGTCTGTATGTTTGTCGGGTTGTCTGTCTGCCACTTCATCCATCTGTCTGTCTATTCAGTCTGTGCCATTCAATGTCCGTCTGTGACGGATTTTAGGGATGCAGATTTTCGACCGACAGTATCCATACCTTAGATGTTGTCTTCGCTGTCTACGAGAACACTTTCCAATTCCTCTGCGGATTTGTCTACGCACACCAACTTGTCTAGGTGTATAAGATCACCCTTGACGGAAGTAGCAACTTTCATGAACAACTCACGACTTTTAGTCATGCTTTTTAAATTAACAACAGAACATTAACATCTGCTATAAAAGGAGACACACGACACGTTACTGGCGAAGAGAGACGAGAGAACACAACAAACCAGGCACGATACCTTGTAATACTACATAAGAAGAAATACACACACAAAAACTGGGTGACGCTGTGAGAAAAGAAAAGTTTATTACTATTACACTCTCCGGACACTCACTAACAAACGAAACGTCTAAACCGAATCTGTTCCTTTTTCTGCAGCGTGTCTACTGCGAGTCACGGGATGGTAATGTAAACAGATAACCCGCGGAGAACCACAGTGGACAGCGCTGCCGGTCGAGGAGCTCCGAACGGACTCTCAGCTCTCAAACGGCGACGACGGAGCTGATGCAGGAGTGTCCACTGCTGACGCCACCCTCGCGGACCCCGTCGGCCTTGCTGCGAATCAACACTTCCCCGGCCGTCCGGTTGAGCAAGACCTCCTCTCCTCCGTTGCGCGTCAGAATCACCCCGAAGACGCCGATCTCGCTGATGGTCTGCACCCGCTCCGGCGGCATCTCCGCCCGGATCAGCACATTCTCCTGCATCACCGGCCGGATCAGCTCCATCAGGATAAACTCCTGCGCGTTCGCTGTTCCCCTGACTTGTTTTATCTGTCTTACCAAGTCGTGTCCGTAGAAATTGTTACCGCCGCCTTCGCGGTTTGGCTTTAGCACGTATCTCTCCGGCTCCCTTAGAGCCGCTTCTATATGCTCGTCGGCGTTCTTTTCGCTCAAATCCCACTGCCCGACGAAGGTGTTTAACAGCCGTGATATCACACTCTGGTCTGGAATATATCTGGGAACACACACAAAAACGTCATTTCCGGACACAAAACCAAAAGTAATACCAAAAGTAAAACGGTTCTGTCTGTTTTCCGTCTGTGTTCCATATGTGTTCTGTCTGTGTTCTGTCTGTGTTCTGTCTGTGTTCCATATGTGTTCCATATGTGTTCCATATGTGTTCCATGTGTTCCGTCCGTGTTCTGTCTGTGTTCCGTCTGTGTTCCGTCTAAGTTCCGTC
>LRSR01012292.1:0-20127 GCA_001579985.1 Hypsibius dujardini | reverse complement strand
ATTATTAACATGAAAATACACACAAGTTGAAATACGTCAAAACGAAAAATAATTAGATAAAAATGGTCATTTTGTTGACATGCTGAACGGACCTGTCGTCGCTCTTCCAGATCGCTCGCCAAGGCGTCCAACAGGATTTCAAACAGTTCCGGTAGAATCTCACGCAGCGTCTTGGGAGTGTTGGTGACAATGACTTTCCACACGTGGAGTGCGGCTTGCCGTACCACCAAGGCATTGTCAGAGCGGCTGATGTAGAGACCAGCCAAGACCCGATTCCGATGGTTTCCACCCAAGCGTTCCAGAATAGCCTATCCACAGGGATCGGATTGAATCAGACATTGCTAGATACATGAGGCACTTGGAACAAGCGCTACGGACAGCTACGGACAGCTACAGACAGACAGACAGACAGACAGACAGACAGCCAGCCAGCCAGACAGACAGCCAGACAGAGAGATAGAGAGACAGCCAGCCGGCCAGCCAACCAGCCAGACAGATAGACAGACAACTAGAGAACCACTAAACACTGACAGAAATATGGTCATTCAATTAGACCGGCAATCAAAACATGTATGAGAGAGGGGAACTAAGTCTTACAGAATGTGACTGATCCGTTCCAAAGTTCTCATCCTCGTCCAATCCCGCCGTGGTGTGCTTCCCGCTGGCCCCGGAGATCTTATACAGCAAGTCACCCAGCAGTTGGACCGAGGCAAAGCGAATCCGCCAGTTCTCATCGAACATGCCCACTTCCAGCTGTGGCAACAGCAGTTCAATGGCCGTGTCCGCGAAGAAGGTGACGATACGCTGGCCGCACTGCAGCGCGGTCTCACGGACGTACTCCGCATCGTCCGCCAGTCCCACCAGCAGGGCGGGAATGATGTCGCTGATGAAGGCGGCGAATTCTTGCCCAAACACGGCGGGCAGGTAGACAAACACCAGGAGGTAGCCGTCGCGAACGTAAGACGCCGCTTTGATGTCCATGATGATCTTCAAGAAGTCCGGCATCATGGCACGAAGCTTAGGGACACCGAGAACGCCCAGCGATTCCGCCAGACCTGAAAAGAACGATCAAATACAAAAAGTATGAAACAAAATAATGGAGACACGCAACAGACATGTTGAGACGAGAAATTCCTTTGACGGGAAGAAACAATAGGACAGACAGGACACCACACAGAGATCCGCAGACAGATCCAGACTCCTCTTCCTCTGAAGAGACAGACAGTTAGACACATAAAGACAGGCATGGCAGTTTCTTCGGAAGAAGCAAAAAACAGACGGCACTTTGACATCAAATCAAATAAGGAGACATGTAGACAGGTTTTATTCCTCTGATTCGGCAGGCAGAGAGATAAGAGCCTGGCAAAAAAAAACATGAACGTGGAAAATGCAAGCAGACACACACAATGTAGTCAGACAGACAAGAAACAAGACATCACGAAATAGATCACTAGAATCCCGCTAATAAGCCGACAATCCAGGTAGCGAGCAATCAAAAGACTGCATCAAGATAGACTATCAAGATTACCTCAAAGACAAAGACAGTCAGACAATGATATCAAACATGAGGGCAGACGGACAAGTCGACCCTAAATGGAACACAAGGCGTACCTTGCGCAGCACCGGACCGATCCACCGAGTTGGTGTCGGACACCAGTTTCGCGTACAACCAATCCTTCAGCTGATCGAACCCGGACTCTCCGGTGCCGCGGATCAATGCGGCGATCGCTTTGGCCGCACACAGCCGCACCTCGGGCGCCGGGTCCAGCAGGCAGTTCTTCAGCCCAGGCAGGATTCCCTCCAGGTACGGCAGCAGGTCCTTCTGGTCCGCCAGACTGTACAGGCTGGCCATGATCTGCGCCGAGAGTTTGCGGTTCTCCGTCCCGCGATCGTAGATGGCGCGCCGGATCACCGGCATCAGCAGTGCCAGCGACGCGGCATCAATCACGTGGATAAACTGCGTCTGGAGGATGGTCTTCAGGCAGCCGGTGGTCTTCTTCGCGGGGTCCTAAACAGAGGAGTTGTGTGAACATTTTAAAGATAGTTTTGAATTTTAAATTAATTTAAATAAAATTCCTTTTTAGGAAGCGATCAAAAGATCAGTACTCGTACCTGGAGCGCAGTGAGGATGTTGGGCACCAGGCTGACCACTTCGGGATTCTTAATGACGGAAGCGATCTTTTTGAGGGCGCTGACAGCGCTCTCCTGCACCTTGGTGTGGGAGTCCCCGAGCGTCTCAATCAGGTTGGGCACGACCGTGGGCAGGCAGGAGGAGAGCTGGCGCGGCGCGCAGTAGGCCATGTCGCCGAGCATCTCGATGGCGGCCGATTTGGACCGCCAAGCGTCCTCTTGCAGACCTTTCAGCAAGGCCGGCAGGACGAGCTTCACGCCGGGTCCACTGAGCTGGCTCATGGCCGCTTTGGAGGCTTCTTCCGCCGCCTACAAGAACAAAATATATTGTTGCTTTTAAATCATATAAAAAATTACTTTAAAGCGAAAAACCTAAATTTCGCTGTAAAATCCAAGTCTTAGCCGGCATTTGGTACGCCGTGCGATTAGGGGTAATAGTTAAGAAACGAGACACCGTACCTGGCGGACGTGGACATTGCCGTCGCCGATAGACTGCAGCAAGAATGGGATCGCTTGCACGACGAACGGCTCGAAAACACGCCCCAACCCCATCGACAGCATCGAAATCGCCAACAGCGAACCTGCAAACAAATGTGCTAAATAGAATCCCGTTAATTATGAGGTAAGAGCACTGGAATGGGCCACCCTGGAATCACAACTTCCACACAGGTTTTGGCTATCACCAAGGTCACAAGCGATAAAGAATAATCGATAACCCGGTGGAACGCGTATCAGATATGAAAAAAAAATATTGTGGGAACATGTATACAAAACGAAATTATTGGGCAGTTGGAAAAAGCTCACTATAGAGGACGCTGAATATGCAGTGACTCATCTGTTTTCGATTAATTTCCGGCAGAACGTCCCCTGCCGCCCGGTGACCCATTCCAGGGCCCTTCCCTCGTACACATGGACTAGTAGTAGCTTATTTTCAATTTAAATTCAATAAAAAATCATCACGCGAGCAAAGTCTTGATCGCAAATAAAATTAAAAACAACTTCGACGTGAAATAATAAGCACCATGTTCAGCTATTTTCAATCCAATCCGAATTAAACTGACCGTTGATCCAAAATGCTTTTCCAGATCATAATTTAAATTAAATTAAAAATCAACACGAGACCTGGCGTGTGTGATTCTAAATTACATTAAAAAACATTTAATTTAAAATAAAGAGCCTTAACCTGGCCTACCTCAAATCCCTATACACGGTACGTTAGTCAAAACAACACCAAGACACCAAGACACCAAGACATCCCCGAATCCGGACAAGTGTACACAAGATGACAGTTGCACAACGCCTTTTGCTACCCGAACTCATCCCACCGCGGACCTAGAATCCCTCACGAACTACACCCACGCCCGCACGTCACTCTCAACAAAAGGCGATCTCAATTCCGGACTTCCTCCTTCTTTGTCTTGCTTTAATAGGAGACCGAAAGGAGTAGAGTCCTGCATCTAATTCAAATTGGAGAACGAAAGAACGAGAGAATAAATAAGACAAACGGCCTACTACAGCTTCCTCTATCGGACGCATATGACCACGGGAATAATGCGTGCAAGTTCACATATCCTGATGGATGAATCAACGATCGAGCACGACTAAATGGTGCATTTTCACTCGGTAGTCCGGTCGGTCAGTCAGCCAAACAGATGGCGCATCTTCTCCCGATCCTCGAGATCGCGCGTCCGCTGCACCTCATCGAGCTTCCGCAGATCCCGCTGCACAGCCCCGCTCAAAGACGCGTCCAGCTCCACGGCCCGGGCGAAATCCTCCCGCGCCTCCTTGGGGTTCCACGCCATGGCGTGAGCCTTGGCGCGGCGATACCAGGCCTTGACGTTGGTGGGGTCTTTCTCGATGATAGTGGTCGTGTGCTCGATGGCCTCGTTGTAGTGGCCGAGAATCAGCTGACACTGTGTGTAGTTGAGGAGGATCGGGACGCGGAGGACGTCTAGCTTCTTCCAATCGTCCGATTCGGGTTGCTCGCGCCCCATGAGGTCTTCCAGGATGCCGAGGGCTCGGGTGTAGCGGTCGGCGGCTTCGACGTACTTTTGCTTCCGGTAGAGGTGGTTGCCTTCCTCGTGGAGGACGGGAATGGATTTCAACTTTTCCGCCTGGTCCATGGCCCAAGAGTCCTTCTCGTAGCTGCCGGGCTCGCTGGCTTCCACAATCTCCAGCGTGAAAATCAACGGTTCGGGATTCTGGAACAAAAAATGATAAAAACCGTTAGTTCAGGTTTTCAATAGATCAAGTTTCAACTTTAAACAGATCAATCAATGCCAACAAAAACGATGACTGCTGAAACTGAAAAATAAATTTATCAGTCGGCCATTCAAGTAAACAATCCTGTGGGCGTCCTACTTTTTAATAACACTATTAGAATTGAAATAATATAAAAAACCCAGTCTTTCCGCGATTTCAATACGAATAAATTAAAAGGTTCAAACTATTTCAATAAAAATTAGAACGTGATTAGGTTCGATTAGGTTTTTTCTTCGAGGTGTCGGATTCGAGGCTGTAGGGGCGCCACTTGCTCGTTTGCACGCACATCGCATCAGTTGCGACATGTGCGCCCCCTGTTTCCCTCGCTGCGTCAATTTACGTAGTGTTAAATGACGTGTTTGAACTTAAATAACATGTTAAATAAATCCGCCGGCGAAGTTTATTTGAAAAAGGTAAACTTACTGTTATTTAAAACAAGGGAAGCCTTATTTTCAGCAACTAAAATTGAGATTTTCAAATAAAAAATTGTAATATTTGAAGTAGATCTCGTGATTTTAAATGAAAATATGCTCTGAAATACTGATTTATATTTTTATAGCTTTAAATAAAATAAAAATTATATTTTATTTAAAATCAAAAGCCGCTTTTTGAGCCATTTAAAAAATCCCTTAAATTAATTAAGCAATACTAACATTATGTATAAATACTCATTCTCTTTGCGCAATTCTAAAAAAATCTTCATTTAAAATAAATATCACCTTTATAAACATTTCGAATACTTTCAAGATAAAAAGCATAAATATTTCCCATTGAGACTATTGCGTATCACTCAGTGAAAAAGACACATTCAAAAACCATGCTGGAGAGCAGATACCAATCAACCAATCTATCAGCTATAGATCTCATTAAATAAGGACCACACTCAAACTCAATCAATGAATCAATTGACATCAGCCCAATGCACGCAAAAATGCAACGCAAAAAAATCATCACAAACACAACAACCAATCAATCGATCTCCAACACAGAAAAAACTTCCTGAGCATAAGGTGAATTTGGAGGATTTCATTGACAAAAATGACAGATTTTGGCAAAACAATCAAAATTTTTGTGAGAAACTTTTCAAGAATGATTGTTCAGTGGATAAAACAGCATCGATTTTACAATAAAAACTCTGCACCCAACTATCAAATCAACCAATCAAAGCCCCCATCCCACGCACCTTCAAGAACTCATCCAGATCCGCGTATCCCAGGCCGTTCTTCAGCATATTCTGCATCCCGCAGCAGTGGTGATCCCCACTGCCGTGCTCACGATCCCCGCAATTGGAGGAATCCTTCCCCTTGGCGATATCGCGGAGACTCTTGGCCACCAGGGCATAACAGCTGAGGAGCTCCCGCTGCACCGTGAACCGCGCCACCTCGTGCAGCTCCATCGTCTTCAAGCATTCCTCCCATACTTCCAGCTTAAACTGCTTCCCGTAAATCAGCTCCAACGGCTCCTTGCCCGGGAAGTTGTCGTCCAACACCGTCCCGTCGGAGGTCTTCACCGTGCGATAGAAGAATTTAATTTTCGTCTCATCTACCGCCTCGATCAGTTGGCTTCCGTGCTTGACAATCTCCTTCTCGATAAGACCCTTCACGAAATTCGGGGAAGTCATGGTGAGAGCCGTGCGACGGAGAGATTTACTTTGCGGTGGAAAATGTGATGAAGTGAAATTCTGCGTAGGGGTCTTGCTGCGTTGGACCCCAACGTCGAAAGGCCTGACAAAGCTCCGCCCTTTTGCCCCTCAGCGCGAGGGATCCGACCACTTCCGTTCGATAATGACAAGCAATTTTTCACATTTTTCGACCTTCCAGCTCGCATATTCTTTCCTATACTCTTCGCCTCGTTCACTAAATTTGCGGCAAAACCCTTCCAGAATGGTGAACAAGCCAGAAATTTACAGAAAGACGCACTCCCACTTCGATTCAGGCTTATACTATTGATCGATCGATTGATTGACCGAATTATTGATCGATCGATTGATTGACCGAATTGTTGATTGATTGATTGATTTGAAAAGATCAATTGCAATTTTTTCGCACACGATTGATTGAGTGATTAATCGATTCGCCAAATCTACAGCTGCTTCAATCGACTCGTTGCAACCTGCAAACTCGCTTTTTCGATCTTTGGGAAAGAAGGTCCCAGATGACGACAACTGATAATCTGATAAACTGATTGATCCACTGACTGATAGTTTCACACGTGGCAAAAACCTTGCGCTAACCGAGTCAAGCCATTACACTCGATCAAGGCATGGCTGTTGTACACAGCCACGAGTTGAAGTGCCTAATTCGGTCAGTGCAAGGTTCTTGCCAAGTGTGTATGTGAAGGTTTATTTTAAAACAAACTGATTCTATGACGATAGTTCTATTTAACTTCTCCAAACGCTGACGTTAAACTTCGAAAGATAAAACAAAATAAATCCACGGTACATCCATTTTTAATTGTAAACATAAAACAGTTAGTACTGAGAAAATAGTTTGATTAATTAAGTAGCTAAATTTTCTAGTAAACCAAAAAAGTTGAATAAATCAACTGCAAAATTAATTTAAATGCCAAAATATTATTAAAAGTAAACGAAAAAGCCAAATTTTACGCATTTAAAAAACGATTTAAAATCAAAAACTGCAGTTGTTCTATAAAGAACATTTCAATTCCTCACCAAAAAAGCTACAACGCTTATTCTGTAGTCACTTTAAATCGCTTTAAAGTCACTGGTTGATTAGTTGATTGCGTTCAACTTCAACTACCCCTGCCCCACCCCTGTTGCCCATCGCTCGGACCCTCCATTCAACGTTTTCCTGTCGCTTACAGTATCACTCATCACCACAGCCCCAAAAAAAGCTAAGAACTTACTTTCCCGTCGCTGGGCGTTCTTCTTATCCTGCAGACCGCCCATAATGGTCACCATGATGTCGTAATCCTTCAAGGACATGATGCCGAGGCCCTGAAAGACCCCCGCCAGGCCGTAGGCCGCACCGCGGCGATGCGCGTAGCTCTCCGACTCGTACAGCACATGCAGCAGATTCGGCACCACCTGCCGGATGTCCTCCTCAATGTTGACCACCAGCGGGGCGATACACCCGCCCACCGCCTTCTGCACCTCCTCGCTGGGCGTGGAGAGCGCGGCCAGCAGCTGATGCACCACCGGACGGATCTTCGGGTGTCCCGCGTCCAGGTGGCGCGCCAGGTTGCCCATGATGACGATGGCGGACTGGCGTACCACGTCGTAGTCGGCGGTTTTGGGAGCCGTCACGAGGAACTCTTCCAGCTTGGCGAGCAGGGTGCCGACGTGGGTCTTACCGTGCTGGTTTATGAGCGCGATGGCCACCTGTGCGATAGTTTTGTTTCAAACACACGTTAAGTGACAAGTAGCAAAACTAGTCATTAACTACTAAAAATAGTAATAATAAATGTCTCACAAATAAAATACAATTTAATTTTTCACTGATATTTATTTAATGTTTTATTTAAAATATTCGGAAGTAAAATAAAATGTTAAATAAATCATCCCAATCTTCAAACTAAATTCTGGGACTTTCACAAATATTTTAATATTATACATTTTTGTAGTTTTTATTTAAATAAGCAAAAACAATAAAGCTGCATTTTCGATTGTTTAAACTCAATCAAATAAAGTACATTTAAACAACGCTGACCTGAAGCATGTCGTGGCGGACCGGGGCTTTCTCGTCGCGGAGAGCGCACGGCTTTTGCAGCAGGAAGGACATGGTGTCACGGAGGTGGGATTCCACGCCGAGGGAGGGGATGATGCGGATGAGAGCGGCTGCGATGCCGCGGCGGGCGGGCCAAGAGTCGATCTGCGACTCTGCAGTGGGCCGGCCGAACTTGTCCAGTTTGGGTTTGGAATCCTGTTTGAAAACCCAGAAACAAAAAAATGAAGAGGAAGAAAGATAGACAGAATGACACACTGACTGGCAGGCAGGTGAGCAGCCAGAGAGGCAAGCCTGCCGATAGATAAACAGACAGAAAGACAGACAGACAAACAGACAAACAGACAAAAAGACAGACAGACAGACAGACAGACAGACAGACTACAAGTAAACAGACATACAGACAGACCGGAGCTGTGAACCGCACCTCAACGTTCTGGTCGTATTTTCTCAGCAAGAGTTCCAGAACTTGCGCGGTCATTTCTGGGAAGTGGGGAAGCATCGCTCCAAGCGCCGCTGCCGCAGAGTTGCGGAGAAATTCTTTTGTCTGAGTGATGTCTTCCACAACGGCGAGCACGAGAGCTTCCGTGGGCCGAAGACCCAGATCCCGAAAAAGGCTGAAAAGAAAGACAAATAACCAGTGTACACTCGCCTGTTTGGAATTGATTGCAGATAATTAAGCATAGACAGTGCTCTACGCTCGTTCTGATATTTGTTTTTACTCACTTCATGGCGAACTCGGCGACCTTCGTATCTTCCTCGTCGTGAGCAGCAATGAAAACTCGCTTTTCCAGTAATAACTGTTCCGCCGGTACGGAAATGAATCTGGTAACTTGCTCAGTCAGAGTTGCGAGTGCCTACATCAGAATATCCCACAATCCAAAACCAATCCCAGCCAGCGTTAAGACATTTGTTAGACATCTAAGTCAATTGTTCGCACCTGGACAGCCGCAATTCTTAGATTGCTCTTCGACGACAAGAGAAGCTTCAGCAACTGATGGATGATTTTGCTTTCCAGTTCAATGCTATTGTCAGTGGAGCAGCGCGTCACCGCCACCGCGAAATGTCCGATGGCCACCCCCGCGTCTGATTCGAAGCGAACTTTTCCGCTCTCACTCACTTCGATTAGCATTTCCAAAACGTCGTTAAGGGGCAAAAAGGCCGGATTATTCTAAAAGCAAATAAACTATCACCAACCTGCTAAAAAATTTACCTGTCTGTCTCTTTTCCCACTTTCCGTTTCATTCTATGCCGTTCTGTCTGCCTGTATGCCTGTGCGAATATCTGTTTGCCTGTCTGTCTGTTTGTCTGTCTGTTTGTCTGCCTTCCTTCCTGCTTGTTTGCCTGCCTGTTCATCTCTCAACCGTTCTGTCAGTCTTGCTTGCTCGACTGTCTGCCCATGCATCTATAATTCGAATGGTTTGATTAGAATTAGAACGGTTCAGCACCTCATCCATCTCGGCAATGGCGTCCTCATCCACGTCCAAGAGCCCATTTCCGACCGCATCAGTTTTCGTGCCAGCACACATCTCCATGACCTTGCATACAATCCGGAAGGCTTCAACCGGAACACTCTCGGCCAGTCCGAGCTTTTTCGCATAAGCCTCATTGACAACCACACGAATCAACGGCAGCGCGTAACAGATATCCGAAACGGCAATGGTCGAGTCAATGTCAATCTCCGCCTCGTCCTCGTCCAGACCGTGCTCCTCCGCTTCCGGCTTCTCCAGCGGCGAAAGTATGCCATGAATGACGCGTGCTACAGCCTTGGGAAGACTTTCTTGTGTCCAAAGCTTCGGAAGGGGGCAGGCAGGTTCCAGAACCCGAAGTGTCACGAAGGCGAGCGATTTAGCTACAAATTCGGAACACAGTGACAAGTTAGATCAGTCAGACATCCATCAGGTACCCGAATAGATACCAGCCACAAGACAAAACAGAGGCTTGACAAGCAGTCAGATGAGCTTCAGAAAAGCCGACAACAGCATGAACTATTGGATGGAACGTTGATGTGGTAGGAGAACCGTCAGGCAAATGAATAAGCAAGTCAAACAGGCTGATAAACAAGCAGACAAAATAGACTATAAACAGACAGGCAGACAAACGAACGGGCAGACAAACAGACGAAAAGAAAGACAGATAAGCAGTTAAACATGTAGACAGACAGACAATGAGAAAAGCAAACAGTTAGGAACCTAGAAACGTAATTAGACAGATTAAAAAGTATATACCGATTCCTCCGTTTTTCAGGTGATCGTGTACACAGTCGCTCATGAGAATCCACGTTTGGCAGGCCGGTCTGGCAGTCAAGGGAACGTGCAACAGCGGACTGACGATCCCAATGATCTCACTCAGGTACGACCGGATGCAGTCCGGATTGCCGGCAATCATCGAATCCAAAATCAAGAACGGACGCTCGATTCTCTTATACACCTTGGCTACGCCTTGTCGCACAACCGTTTCCTTTTGGATCTGTTTGGTCACAACTTCCTTCTGCTTCGGTGTTAGTGGCGCTTCCTTTCCGCCCAACTTGGCCTTCTTCTTCTCCTCCAGCTCCTTGCGCAGTTCGATTTCGGCCAACTGCTCCTTGTATGAGTAAGCTTTGCTTTCACGCTTGATGTTGCCTTTCGCAGCTTCCTCATTATGACTAAAACAAGAGGACCAATGTCGTAATCATAATTACGACCAAATAACCAATCAATCAAGCAATCAAACAAGACTAGCCAATCAAACTCCTTACTCGGTCCATAGAACCCTACAATTTAATCAATCGAAATGATTAACAAGTTACTCACGCTTCCAGGACGGATTTATCGTAAAGAAATCCCGCTGGTGCGTGAAAGACGAGAACATCGGAAAGTGACACGGCTAGGACTTCCGCTGCAGAAACCTCCTTCTTCACGTTCGCCAAGAGCTTTGTGACGGTGGTCAGTGTGGGAAATCCGGCGAACGTTTTCACTGCAATCTTCAATGCCTCATCGGAGAGGGCGTCCTCAGTCTGGAGCTTGTCCCAAATTTCGTCTATATGATCGGCCACCAGCTTGTCCGGGAAGAGACTGTCATGCCGGAAGCGTCTAAGCAGACTGATCCACATGCTTGGTCTTAACGATGCTGAAAGAAATGAAGAGTTCAGATAAACTTCATCCTCCCGAAAGACGGATGTCTTGTCTTCCTTAAGTCTGAATGGGTTTGTCAGGACTTACCAACACCGGGTTCGCTCGAAATGAGAAGACATTCAACGATCAAGCGCCCTTTGTCAGCCGCCGGAAAGTCCAACTCCACATAACACTCGACAACGAATGTTAAAATTGCGATGGCATTCTTTGAAAAGTTCTGTGCCCGTTGGGTGCTATCCCCATCCGAAGACTTGTCCGTTCCTGCGTCGGCACTTTTCAGCTTCACCAGGGTCGTCTTCAAGGCTGACACCAGATCCTCAGACAGCATACCAATCCGGTTGGTGGCGACGATTTTCTTCCACGACTGCAGTGCTTGTCGCCGTTCCGACTGACTCGACCGTAGGAGGGAGTAAGACATTGCACGGATATACATCCTGGAATAGAAAACGCTGTAATTAAGTACCTGCCTACCGGTCTATCTTCCTGCATTTCTGTCTGTCTGTCTGTCTGTCTGTCTGTCTGTCTCTATTTGTCTCTGATTGTCTGTCTGTACGTCCGTCCGCCTATATCTAGATCATACCGGACGGCATCCGGCTTCAAGCGATCGTAATGAAAGACGAGAAGCCTCTCAACAAGCAGTGACACAAATTTCATGGCATCCGGAGAACAACCGGACAGGAACTTTTCCGACGCAAAAGTCTGCTTCGCAGTATCAG
The DNA here is from genome assembly GCA_001579985.1 of Hypsibius dujardini. Taxonomy (NCBI): domain Eukaryota; kingdom Metazoa; phylum Tardigrada; class Eutardigrada; order Parachela; family Hypsibiidae; genus Hypsibius; species Hypsibius dujardini. The sequence continues at coordinate 8,223 of LRSR01012292.1, read as the reverse complement.
ACAGGGCCGACCATAAAGTTGACAGTTTGGTCGTAGAGAAGTTTAACAGAAGAAGAACACTTGCGGCTGGAAGCGCCTCAGATGCCAGCGCGACATCCCCGACCTTCGAAGCTGCGGCAGTCTCGACAATCTTGCTGAGGACAGGAACAAGATCGGCCGGCACTTCGGCAGATTGATCTGAAATAAGGGAAGGTATGTTGAAAGCTGGGCTTCACAGCTGATTCAGGAGGCGCCAAACCTCTCAGAAGGGTTGACAGACAACCCAGGTAAGCAGTTCGGATCACAGCGGACTTCAGTGAGGAAATGTTCTACAGAGGGAGATACGCAAATGTGTCAATGACAACAAGTATTCCTTCAAAATGAACCTGTGCAGGTGATTCCAGTACCTTGAGGGCGGTTTGCAGTGCTAAGGGTACACGAGTGAACTTGGCGCTCCACAGACCCAACATTGCAATAGCATGAACAGCAACCGCTTCATGAGCTGAAACAGTCACAGGAACTGTTGGTATCTTCAAGTAACACATACTTCACTATTCCTGTACCTTCCCCAGCTACGACGGCCGTAAACAGCGATGTGATTCGGTCAGCGGATGCCTGGAGGTCGCCCCTCTTTTGGGCACTCAGGTTCCCGATGCCGGATATCACATCTGTCCGTTCGGTCGCGAGGGTAATTTTGCCTTCCGATCCTGACGAGAAACAATCGCAATTCTTACTTAGAATGCCTTACTGAAAAAGGGGGAAATACAAACACACAAATCGATTTTTGAAAACATTGATATTTAAAGTCGCAATATATAATAATATCTTTTTTAATTAAATCAATATTAAGTCTCAATGTTTAATTTAACTTTATTTACAAGCGGTAAATCCAAATTAATTTTGAATTCGACTTGAATTTTGTAAACAACCTACAAAATTGTAATAAAAAACTACCATTCAAAACTCCAAACAGGTAGACCGCCAACTCATCCACCACGGCTGTGTCGCTGCATTGTTGGGCCAGGTATTTTGCTGCATCCACACTGAGCTTCCGCGAAGTTTCCACTTTTGAATGGAGTTGAGCTGATGTGGGAAGAACGTCAATTCCGTAATTACACATGCATTAAACAAAGGACAAATGGCATATGAAACTATAAGTACTAAAAACAGAATACATACTTCCAATTTGCTTGCCGATCTCCAAGCAAAACGGGCTGAGGTCCACAGACACACCTCGAATAACCGCAATCACGGCTGTTCATCGAAAAAAGTAATTCTAGTCATTAAAAGATGGCAGCCCAGTCATCAACGCAGAACCACATGTAGCTAGGCGGATAGCTAGATAGACACACAAACGGCCAGGCAGGCAGGCAGGAAAGCAGGCAGGCAGGCAGGCAGGCAGATAAGCACGCACAGACAAACAGTCAGGATATTCCAAGCAGAGCAACAGGCAAATAGTCAGACATACAGACAAACAAACAGACTGACTGACTGACTGACAGACAGACAGACAGACAGACAGACAGACAGAGAAACGAAAACTAAGCAGTGTGGCAGACTGACTGACCGGGTAGAACGACTTCCGGATTGCGCAACATGGACTTGACCATGGGCGACAGCAAATTGTCCTTGAATGTCTTCTCGTCGATCACACGCAGAAAACCCGTTTCGGACAGGTGCTATATCGAGAAAGCAAGCACTTTAACCATTGGCTCTCCATGTTACAGCCACACTGCCACTGAAACGGGCTACTGTACCAAAAAACTAGCAGCTGCTGGTGTTTTTGATGAAAAAGTCCAGCGCACAAAATGCGTAAGAACGCCCATGAGCTCTGGCGATTTCCGTAGGCAATCCAAAACACATTCGTGTCCCTTCTGGAGCGCGTAGTATGAAATAAATTTAATAAATCCGGCGGATGCTTGCAATGCATCTTCGCGGGTGAGATATTGCAGTAGCTTTGTGATGTGTCCATTGGCGTCCTAAATGAGCATGTGGACACAACATTATCCCAGCTAAAGGATCATACCAGAAATGGAAAGTAAATAAAACTCTTACCGCCGAGAAAGTCTTTCGCATTATCTTGTACGTCAAATATTCCTCCCAGCGGCGTGTAGTATTGAGAGCGACAAACAACAATCGAGACTGGATATCGACCTAATATACCAGAATGTAAAATTTAACAAAAATTATTGGCGGAGTGAATCGCGATGGCCGTTAATCATTCGAAAGACAAGAGGATACCGACAGTCTGACAAAAAACAGACCGACAGATACGGACAAACAGAATCTAAATAGACTGGCAGGCAGGCAGAAAAATATGTAGACAACAAATAGTCATGCGGAGAGGCAGGCAGATAGTCAGACATACAGACAAGCAAACAGACTGACTGACTGACTGACTGACTGACTGACTGACTGACTGACTGATTGACAGACAGACAGACAGACAGACAGACAGACAGACAGTAATGCCATATTTATTCTATTTTACTGACCAGTGTTTTCCATTCCGCGCTTCCGGCTTTCACTTTTGCCGCCACAAGAACGCTGACTTTCAAGCTCAGTCGGGCCAGATTTTTAGAGTATTTCCTATGAAGCAGTTGCCGATCACACAACTGTCATCGAACAAGAGTGGCATAATGGATGAAAAATAATTACGACGGTGACTCCAGTGTCAACGAATCCGCGATGCCGGACAAAACTGCGGAAAAGAGCGGATAGTTCGGCTCGGTTGTCTTGTCAAGGATTTGGTGAACGAGTTTCAGCAACTCCTGGCACGAGATCGGATCGCCCAGATAGCGCGGCAGACAATTGGCGATGTTGAATAAAATCGTCTGCAGCGGTCCTTCCGAAATTCCTGTTATGGAATAAATTGTATAAGTAAGAGTAAATTTATCTAAAATGCATTTTTTGGACGCTTTATCAAAAATCGTACTTTTCACAATCAAACATTTCAAATTTTACATTAAAAGAGAAACTGTCCAATTAATAGTTGCATTTTATCTTCTGCAGGGCTTCAAATAAAATATAAAACACAGGCAAAGTGATCCCAAAGTTTAGGAAAGATAAAATAACTACCTTGTTACAAGGAGCCCAATTTTCTAAAATTGTAACAAAAAATACCCGTTAATTTAAAATAAAATCAAGGACTTTAAATAATAATATAAGTTGGAACTTTAGTATACGATTTAATAATTTTTTTGTGTTCTTATATAAAATTAAATATATGTTTTTTTAAAATCAGAATCCTCTTCTACTCATCATGTCAGAAGTCCTGTAAATATATTTGAACACCATGATAGCCAGTTTACTTTTTAAATTTGATGTCACTCCATATACATCGACAGATTTAGAATAAAAATCTGGCAATGGAGCAATCCATAATTCAGTCAAATCAATCAATCAACCCATAATTCAATCAAATCAATCAAATCAATCAATCAACTCATAATTCATTCGAATCAATCAATCAAAGACCAGCCCAAACTTTCATATGGCCATTTGTTTTCTTAACCTGTAACTGAATAACGGACGCCGCAGTTTCGACGACGCTAGGCTCGCTACGCGCAAAACATATTCGAATTCCGGAAATAATACGTCGATCAACGGCCGAAACGCACCTGTTGCTTCATCGCTCCAAAGTCGATTCAACTCGCGCAATACGTGATGGCGTTCCTTCCGGCTGGCTGTCGTTCCGCGCTTGATGAAGTTCTTCAAACTCTCCTGAAACTAAAATCAAAGCGGCCACTTAATCACACGAAATATTGAAACAACGCCGGTGCGATTACGCCGATTTACGCAATTTAAAATGAAATAAAACAACGGTATTCTAGTATTCGATGTCGCTTAGTATGAGTTATCATAGAGTGATTGAGTGATTGTGCACGCCACAGCTGATTCACCGGCGTCAATTGATTGTTTGATCGGTTGAGCAGCCTGCTTACACAGACAATCGTTCGATTGATTGAAGTATAAACGGTAAAATCAAATCTCTAAAAAAACCATCCCTACCTGTCCCTTTTTTCATTGTGAGAAATAAACTCGAACTCCCAATGACTTTAACAGCGTCAGAATTTTATTTTACTGTTTGAAATAGTTGGCAGCGAGTAAGGGGGACTGGCTAAAAGATCCTTTAACATTTTAACTAGCGGCTCCTCTGACATTCTTCTTTCACTTTTTGTTAACAGATTTTCATACCTGCTATAATCACGTTAAGATTAATCCCACCGCTTAACCCGATAGATCAAACTTTGAGCTATTTAATAAAAATATATAGCACAAAAAATCTCTCAAATCAGATTTTAGAGGAATATTTAAACACTTAAACTGGCGGCTCCTCCGATATTCTTCTCTCCCGTTCTTTAATATTCTTTTACATTTCGTGTAAGTAAGAAACTATTGTACTTCACCATAAAAACTGATGGAACAAACGTCGAGGTATTTTATAAAAACAATAAAATCGTTAAAAGTGATCAAATTCGATTTTTCAAATATTTGTTTCTAACCTCACTGCTGATTTGAGGTTTGCCCGTTGTTGTCGCGGCTCCTGCTGATGGTGAGTCTCCTGCGGAGCCCATGATTGACCGCCGCACACGGCAACTCCGAAGATGATGTTAATACGGACGGTGATAGTTCGATGAAGGGTGTATCGGAAATCCCGAATCAAATGTCATCCACAGCGCAGGCTCAAAGGGTAAATATCCGGCGAACTCTGGGAGGAACTGAAAATATACGTTTTTTCTCTTTCAACTTGCGGATGTGTGTATGTACACTCGTACAAACTGCAGTAGCATTACATGCTGTGACGTCACCGCGGTACACGTACCCACATGGTCCAAATAGTTGACTGACCGAGTCAAGCCATTTGACCCGGCGGGGCATGAAGTAACGCACGGGCCGAGTTCGGTGGCTTCACCCGGTGAGCCAAACATTCTATCAGTGCAGAAACTACAGGTGGCGCCGTTATAGTCTAATGCAGTTTTTATACGTTTGATTTACGTACTGAGCTCAACTGCCGGGATCTCAACGCTGTCCTGTATGTGTGACCATTAAATCAAACTCAATTTTTGTTGAAAATACTAAGTAATCGCTTAAGCTAATCTAAACGACAGTATACATTGTACTAAAATTTTCAGATGCTGACGAAGAGCATGTGGATTGATGTTATTAGCGAGAGGGTGTATGATAATTCACTATGTCCGAATTCATCCTGTTTACGTCTACGAGGAAGTGCGGTATGCTACATGCATGCTACGCATTCAAAAGTCCTGCACACAACAGATAAAAATCAACAAAAAGAAAGACTGACGTGTTCTGTGTATCGAATCTCATCAATGGGGAAGCTGCCGACACACTTCCCAAAAATAATAATACTTCCATCTACATGTATAAACAACAAAAAGGATAAAAATTAGATCAAGGCAAAATAAAAAGGAACCCAAGCCGATATGCTCCCTCGGAAATGGACTCAGCAAACAGCACCATCCGCTGCGGGCGCTCCTGCTTCACCACCCTTCACAATCCGCGTCAGTATTCCACGCTCACATCACTGGCTCGTGCATTCCGCTCCTGCGGCAGCTTGGCGTGGTTGTTGGTGATGTCACCGAGGCACATGGGCGGTGTGGACGATCGCTCCGGGGTCTCACGCTGGGCACTTCCACTGCGACCACCACGGCGTTCGAATCCGACTTCGCGGGTCTGCTGCGAGAGAGGGGGAGCTCGTGCAGGGGACTCTCGATTGACGGACGACCGCAAAACACGACCGCTCTTCAAACCGTCTGCGAGCAGCGGAGTGACTTCCCGGGTCTTTCGCATCCGCGGTATCGGTATGCCCTCTGGTTGCGCTTCGCCGTTGCGGGACTCAGCCTCATCGACCTCCTCCACTCTCTTCATAATCTCTCGTGGCTTTGCATCCACGTCGGGTTCAAGCAATTTCAAGGGAGTGACACTGCGACGGATGCGATCGATGGCGTCGATTATCATGTCCGGAACACTGGTGGCCACTTCTTCGCAAGGTTTCACCTCCTCGACCTTCCCGTCACGCCGATCCGCCGGAGCTGGAACTGCCGGAGCCAAAGAGAGGTGTTGCGGCTTTTTCACGATCTTGGATTTGTAGCAGGTGTACGCCAGAACGGCGACGGCGACCGCCATTGCGGTTTTGCGGATCATCCAGATGTCGTCGTAGATGCAGTCGGCGGCGTCACCCTTCACGGATGTCACTGACAGTTGCAGGAGGTTGTTGCTGCGGACGTATTCCAGGGTGATCGCAATGACGTGTAGCAGGAGAAGGTAGAGTCGAGCGCCTAAACAGTGGGGAGAAGAGTTCGCAATGACAGGGCGGGAAATCAGCTGCAGGTAAAAAAGATACACAGGAGCTCTCAAAGAGCATTTTATTATCAATATTAAATTAATTAAATCAAATCGGGGTCGAAACTGATTTGTCTCAGGAATCACTCACATAATTCTGAATTTTTAACGTTTTAATGATTAAAATTCGCTAAATTAAACACCACCACCAAGCACCAAGCAAATCAGCCTTTTATGCAAAATATTTACAGAAAACGTTTAACACTACGTATACTATTTTTTTTGCATGATATGGAGTTATTAGCGTCGTACTAAGTCCTCTTAGATTTTCAAATGAAAAAAATATTCTCACTCAAATCGAACCAAATGCGATCAAAATCAGAGAGGTCTATTTGCTACTTGATGATTTTGATGATCCCTAGTAGTAGCAGTCAAAGCCAAAGCGGGTAAATGAAGTTCAAAAGGACGGCGGAAAAAAATTGACATCAAATGCACATCACCAGACGACTAACCTGAAGTCCTGGAAGGAAACGTCAACATGCCGAAGACGACTTGCAGCAGTAAGTAAAACGCGACCGAACAAGGCTCTTTCGATCCGTCAAAAATGTCACCGATCGCAGAATGAACTCTATCGGCAAATCCACGAAGTAGCTTCGCCGCCTGAGTCAGAAGCCCGACATCAGGAATCCCTTCTCCGTGTAAGAAGACCACCGCAGATCCCTCAGACACATCTTCCGGTCCGGCTTGCGACGCTTCCTCCTTGACAGCTTCCAGTTCTCCGCAGATTCCGCGAGTCTCTTCCTTCGCGTTGATGTTGTTGAAATGGATGGACTCCGGCTGGACGTAATCGGCCTCGGCCAGAATCGGCATGACGCTTCTCGGTCGGTCAACGACGTCCACGCCACTCTTCCCTTCCTCACTGATCGGCGTGGGAGTGAGTCTGGGTGCAACTCTTACTGCGTCAGTCTTGATTCCGGGTGAAGATTCGGCGATTGTGAGCGCTTCAGCGATTGGACTGGGGAGCGATGGTAGCTGGAAGGCCGGCGATGAGGATGATGAAGAGAGCTCGTCCTTGCCCCACTCGTCGTCCATGTGGGCGTTGTGCTGAATGAGGAGGAGGAAAAATGCGAAGCACTTCAGCATGGTGAAGGCCGGTGAAATCCTTACGAAAAAAGTAACAGGATGAAATTAGTATTGTACCGTTTAGTTGGTTAAAAAGAGTTAACGTATATTTTAAATGGCCGAAAAACTAACTTTTGATTTTGAATATAAAATATGGGTATTGTACTTTATTTTAGTTTAAATCATTGAACAACACATCAATATGTAAAGGGACATTTAATGCTTAAATCCTCAAAATTTATTTTAGTAAATATTAATACATTTAATTTAAAAATGCTTATTACAGGTGCCGGCAGCAAAGTTGGACCAGTTTGCGCAAACGAGTTTTTCACCGTTGTGTGTATTTTATTCTATTTTTTTGCGTTTTCAATCTGAAAGCCCTTTGCGTCTAGCATTTGAATCACCCTTCCTTTCCAGGATTTCATAACATAGCGACAAACGCTAAGTGGGAATTCCTTCCAGACCTGGCGCGCTGCACGTTGCAAAACAGGGATGCCTTTGGGTTTTTTCTCAAAAATTGATTTTTTAAAAATCCCGTTCGGATCGAAATCCATAGGACTCAGGTCAGGGCTGTTGGCCATTGAATCCTCTTTCCCGATGTACTTGACTTTTTATGATTTGAGGTAGGAATAAACCGCAGGCGTCGTGTGACTGGAAGCTCTATCAAAGTCGAGGACGACTTTGTGTTTTTCTCCCGGGTAGAGTCTGGGGACGTCTTTTTCTACTATTGGCTTCACGATATTGTTGAGGAAGAACGCTGAATTGACTTCGCTGGTCGGTGGGACGAAGTAGATGCCCGTCGCACCGCAGTACGAC
>LRSR01012291.1:0-12906 GCA_001579985.1 Hypsibius dujardini | reverse complement strand
ATGTCCTTCCTCAGACACCTCATATCATCAACCGCAGATGATTTCTCAAAATGAGCAACCACAACAACAGCAGTAGTGCAACATGTTTCCGAAGGTGCCAAAGGAACTGAAAATCGGTCAACGTGGAGCTCGCGCCTCGCGCGTTCGCACACAACACACATAAAACGCCACACGCCACACACTTTACGTGAGATTCAGAGCGTACAAACAAGCTTTTGTGTCTGATTCTTTTCATCATCTACCTTGGTCATCATGTAGCATGTATGTCTGCCTGAGCTCTTTCGAAGGAGGTACCAAGGCTTCTTGTGATGACGCTTGCAGCTACAGACGTTGGTATGAAAACTCGTCACGACTGTCTGTGATCGATGAAAACGGCTTTCGGATTACGTTTGCCTGTGCTCGCATAGAGAAGCGTCCGACTAGTTCTTCTTGCTCAGTCTGTTTGTCTGTCTGTGCGTTTTCGGTGATTGGATGTGGATTAAAGAAAGATTTCCTCGAGGCGTCTTTTTCGCTTGACTCTACACTGCGCCGGTAAAGCAATTTGCCTGAAAAGGTTGACTCAAGACCGGTTTATCGTATCAAAAAGATGTTGCACGAAGGAAGTAGTCAGCAAGTAATGTTACGACATCATAGTAGATCTAGGTGGACCATACAACTGACATTTACAGTCGGTACATATGAAGCTGTTTTTTGAGAGGATGAAAAGGCAACCCGGAAAACAGACACAGATACAAACACAGACAGACACAGACACAGACACAGACACAAACACAGACACAGACGCAGACACAGACACAGACATAGACACGGACACAGACGCAGACACAGACACAGACATAGACACGGACACGGACACAGACACAGACACAGACAAAGACACCGACACAGACACAGACACAGACACAGACACAGACACAGACACAGACACAGACACAGACACAGACACAGACACAGACACAGACACAGACACTGACACTGACACAGACACAGACACAGACACTGACACTGACACAGACACAGACACTGATACACTATTCAATATCGGTTTATCGCCTCGAAAAGATGTTGTGTAAGGAAGTAGTCAGTCTGTAAGCAATGTTACAGGGATCATAGTAGGTCTAGGTTGACCATAGAACTGACACATAAGGTAGGTGCATATATGAGGGTGTTTTTTAAAAAGGTGAAAAAACAACCTAATTTTTGTAACGTATTTGGATTGTCAGCCGCAGTGAAAGGCCTCGCCGTCCGGACCGTGAGGGTGGCCTCATTCCATTGTCTTTCGGCTGTACAGTGTAGACATACGCTTAAAGAACAAACTGTTTATGTTTCAACATGTATGTCCTTCTCAGGAGAAAGACCGCGGATAGTGCACGAGAACACGCTTGATGGTCTTTTTTCATCTTGTGCAGTTTTCTTTACCGTCGGCCTTTTTTTGCTGGACAAAGTCCGTCCGTCTATCCTTGACCACATAGGTGAGGGCGGACAAAGCCAGCTTACCGTAATCGCGGTTTGATTAGAGTGTCTGTCTGTCTGCTTAAGTGTCTGTCTATCCGCTTAATTGTCTGTCTGTCCCATCGCGAACATTTGTCTCAGTTCTCCTCGAGATCTTGCTTCCGCATCTGTGCCCTACGACGACTGTGAGGCAGTGCTGTGTCTTAAGGGATAATATAAGTGCTGCGTTTAACGAAACTAAGTGTTCAATTAAAAGTCAAAATCAAATTAACATCGCGCTGTGCACACGTTGCGCAGACACGTAATAATTCAGGGCGGTCGTTCGATACTTCCGGACTGTGAACTGGCTCGGAAATGACCGGAAGAGAAGGGTGTGTGATTATGCAGACAGCCCAGGCAGTTTTGTGATGCTGTAATCACACGGTAGTCCGGAAGTATGCTTGCATCGGACTTATATTAGTGCGTCGGCAAATCGTTAACTCGAACTCTTTTCGAACTCTTTTCGAAGTCTTTTCGAACTCTTTCCGAACTCTTTTCGAAGTCTTTTTGAAGTCTTTTCGAACTCTTTTCGAATTTGCATTTTATGGCAGAAAAATGCAGTTTTCAGGCAGCCCTTTTCTGTGCTTTATCCTCACCATAGCCATAGTTCCCACGCTGACCACGGCCTCCATCTGTCGTTGGGTAAGTAGTTAAGACACTAACTAACTTCGGGGGCATTATTCCAGTGCCGAATTTTCAGTTGGAAAAGTTGGAAAAACACTAGACCGATTCCATTTCCCCTCATTTTCACTGTAAACATGGCGCTTAGAATTAGTTTTAAAACAATTCTTTTGCCACTGTTCCATTGCGAATTCAATTTCAAGTCGATTGGCATAATTCAAATGGCTTTCGGATGTCAGGGGGCGGAGCTCTGGGTATCTTTCAGAAGGGACCGATGATTCAAGCGAAGCGGTTCAGATTTGGTCTATAGCTCCGCCCGCTGAGCTCAAAACTTATTTAAGTTAATGCCAATCGACTCTAAATTAAATTTGAAATGAGACAGTGTCCAAAAAATTATATTTAATCTAGTTCTAAATCACCGTTTTTACAGTGAAAATGAAGGAAAATAAAATCTTCTAGTAAGTAGCAGACTGACTTGCTCCGAACGAATGCGTTCTTGACCATCAAAAACGGATTTAATTTTGTTTTGCGCGCTTTAGGAAGGGACAGCTCCGTTCTGCAGTCCGGTTTGCTCGGACGGATGGTACCGCGCGGATTCCAGCCGATGCGGGGATGGGGCGTGCTGCTGGACGGGAGTGAAATACAAGTGCTGCACAATTGATTAGACCGACAAAATAAACCGTCGAATCGAATCGAATCGAACCGTTTCAGCCCTGAATTATTAGCTGTGCAGCCCGGAGGCTTTTCCTAATCAGCATTCAATTCCGGTTATGGAGTTTCTGTTTTCAGATTATGTCCGTTCTCAATTTTTATACAAATATTTTCCCTTCGATAATCTAATAAGAATTGACCATGTTGTCGTCGCAAGGATCGTACACAATCTGTGCGGAAGTGACACGGTTAGATAGAAGGAAAGGTGGACGATGGGATGGAATGTTAGATGTTGAGTGGACCGTGTGGAGTGTTTGCGAAAAGACGAATAGATGGAAGACCAGTGGGTGACACCGGAGGGTTCACGGAGAGACGGACGGCATACATGTAGGGAACAACGGACGGTAAGATGGTGTGAGGAAATGGTTCAGGAACTGATGGACGGATGGTCGGATGGACGGATGGACGGATGGATAGATGGACGGATGGACGGATGGACGGATGGACGGATGGACGGATGGACGGATGGTCGGATGGACGGATGGACGGATGGACGGATGGACGGATGGACGGATGGACGGATGGACAGATGGTCGAATAGACGGATGGACGGATGGTCGGATGGACGGATGGTCGGATGGACGGATGGACGGATGGATGGACGAACGGATGGACGGACGGACGGATGAACGAATGAATGGACGGATGGATGTATGGACGGACGGACGGACGGATGGACGAATGATAGATGGACGGATGGACGGATGGTCGGATGGACGGATGGACGGACGGACGGATGGACGAATGAATGGACGGATGGTCGGATGGACGGATGGTCGGATGGACGGACGGATCGATGGACGGACGGACGGATGGTTGAGAGTGAACGGAGAAGGACATGTTAAAACAGGAAATGGGGATTGAGGGTTCAGGAAGTGGCGAGGGAGGATTTGGAGAGAGAGGAAGACTAAACCTACGGACGGAGAAAAATTTGCACGATCGGGTATTGAACATCTACCGTCTGATCTTCCCGTCTCTGTTTTTGATTTTCTGTTTGTTGCTAGGGCTACCTTCCGTTCCGCTCAATTCTTCAAGACTCCCTTCCTTAAGATGACCGTCCGTCTCCGGAATACCTATTATTACACCACCCGCCTTCTTCTCTGAATTTGTTTTGTGTTCTCTAGTGCGCTCTTTCGTCTTCCGTCCCTGCAGCTAGTCTGCCGCCTTTCCGTAAACCCTTGCACGCATCTCTCGTCAGCCTTCTGTCCCTTCGTCTATCAGTCTACCTTCCGTCTCTCCTTCATCCTTCTGTCTCACAAACTGCAGGTCATCTGACAGCTCTGTGTTAACCCACACGTGTTTCTTCAGCTTTCCGTCGCTCCGTCTTCTTTCCGCTTCTTCGTCTACCTTCTATCTCTCGGTCATCCTCCGGTCTCATAGACTACAAATTGCCGGGCATCGTTCCGTAAACCTTCAAAGGTATTTCATTAGCTAGCCATCCCTCCGTGTCTTCGTTTACCTTCCGTCTCGCGGTCACACTCCTGTTTCACAAACTGCACCTCGCCAGGCAGCATTCCGTAAACCTTCCCGGGTTCATCACTAGTTTTCCGGCCCTCGGCCTATCTGTCTACCTTCTGCCTGTCCATCTACCTTCCGTCACTCCGTCCACATTCTGCCTCAAAAACGGCAGCTCAGATGACATCACTCTGTAAACTCTCACGTCTCTCTCCTTATCCTTAAGCCCCTTCGTTTATTCATCTATCGTCCATCTCTACATCACTCTCATATCTCACGAGCTTCATATTGCCTGCTATCTCTCTGTAAACCCTCAAGTGTCCGCACTAGCCTTCCCGCCCTCGGTCTACTCATCTACCTTCCGTTTTTCCGTCTACTTCCCGCCGCAGTCTAGACTCAGAGGGTCTCTCTCACCAACTAGTCTTCCGTCCCTCCGTCTACCCTCCAAGAGCCATCCGGTCCACCGGGTAGCCCTCCGTCCTTCCGTCCGTCCGTCCGTCCGTCCATCCGTCCATCCGTCCGTCCACCCTTCAAGAGCCATTCGGCCCACAGGGTAGCCCTCCGTCTCTCCGTTCGTCTCTTTGTGGGCTCTCCTCTCCCACAAGAAAACGGCAATCCGCAACCAAGTGTTCCCAATTTTGTTACACACATATGTAAAACTCTCGAAAACCTACCGGATCCTCCTGTACGAGGACCTTAAATCAAAAGTACAGTATGACTAGTCACCAATCCTTAACAAACGCAACCCATAAAAAATCACTTTCGTTCGAAATCATTCTTCTCATCCGTCACGACAAACTCATTCACCACCGGAGCCGTTTCCGGCAAGAACTCCTTCGACAGCTGGGGATCCAGTCCATCTTTCACCAGGCCGCAGGGCCGCGTGGGGAACTGCCCCACCTCACGGATCCACTTATTGGAGATCCACTTATTGCCCGACAGCACCGGACAGCCTTCATGCAATGTCCTCACATCGCCCGTCCCGTCGCGGTTGAGGTTGTACCAAAAGGCCGCGGACCCCTTCTGCGGGAAGAGGGTGACGTTGATCACAGGGAAGGTGGTCGCGCCGCCGGCCTCCACGTCGGTCATGTACAAGAGGAAGGTGGCGATGCGGTCGCCGAGGTTCGGCTCGATCTGTTTGGTGTCCGGGTCGTTGGGATTGCGGAAGAAGTCATAGTGGGCGTTGTAGTGGCCGCCGATGCCGTAGTTGGCGATTTGCAGTTGCTCCGCTTGCTCCATGTCCATGTTAGTCACGTGACCGATGTGCCTATTCACTTTGGCGATTACCGGGTCGACGTCCTCGCCTAGAAAAGCCCTGTAATCGATAGGGAGAGTGAAAAAACGGTTAATTAAAGTGTAATCGGTCGAATCTTGAAGTAGGCAATTTGATGCTTATCCACAGCTGTAATACGATGAGCATCGTCTGCTTGACTGTCTTTTATCTATATCTATGTCTGTTTGTCTGCCGTCTGTCTGTCTGTCTGTCTGTCTGTCTGTCTGTCGGTCTGTCTGTTTGACTGTCTGACCGTCTGTCTGTCTGCCTGCCTGCCTGCCTGTCTGTCTGTCTGCCTGTCTGCCTGCCTGTCTCTCTGCCTGCCTGTCTGTCTCTCTGTCTCTCTGTCTCTCTGTCTGTCTCTCTGTCTGTCTGTCTGTCTGTCTCTGTCTGTCTGTTTGTCTGTTGTGTTCGAAAACATTTCTTAGTCCCAAACTTAACGACTAGAATTTCAATTGAGCAATGTGATTTGCTTTTGTCTGTCTGAATGCTTTCGGTGAATGTCTTTGTCTTTTACTTACGATTTGGAGATGCGAATTTTTGCAAATTCCGTTTCGGCGCTCCCCGCCTTGACCACGGTGGCGCGTTGGAGGTGCGTCATGGCGACCGTCTTGATCTGTTCCATTTCGGATTCGAACGCAACATCGTGTAAGATGAAAATGTCTGGACTGACATGGGCCACTTCGAACTTGGCCGGTTGGAGCAGCAGGTAGGGGTTGTTATGAGTTTCGTAATAGCATCTCAAGTGCTGTCTCACTCGTGCTGGCTGAACATAAAAAATGCGGACATGTTAAATAAAACAACGCCAAAAAGTGGCGAGCGTTGCGACTAAGTATCATACATCAAGAAAACTCATTAGTCGACTTGCATTATGGCAAATGTCTCCTATCATACTTTGTGCCTGCTTGCTTGTCTATGTGTCTGTCTGTCTGTTTGTCTATCTGCCTGTCTGTTTGTCTGTCTATCTGTCTATCTGTCTGTCTGTCTGTCTGTTTGTCTGTCTGCTTGCTTGCCTGCCTGCCTGCCTGCCTGCCTGCCTGCCTGCCTGAATGCCTGCCTGCCTGCCTGCCTGCCTGCCTGCCTGCCTAGCTACCTACAGAGAGGGAAGCGGAGTAGTACGAACCTTACCAGGACACCTTCTCCTCGACACAACGCTTCATACTGTCCACCCAAATCAAACGCCACTGGTGGTCTAGCCTGCAATTTCATTGCGTCCACCGCAGAAACTGGCAATTCAGACAGCAACTTTTCATAATATTCTATATTGGCCTCCACAGTCGGAAACGCTGGATCGATTTCCTTCACTTTTTTCGACAATTCCAATGCGACCCAGGCATTCCCGCCGTGGTAGTAGGAGTACTGCAACCAATCAAGAATATCAGCTTCCCGAATGGCCGGTGGGTCTTCCTTTTCTTCGCGCCATTTGCGGAGGGCGATTTCCAGCCAGTTGATAGCGTAATCGTGACTGCCGTCCACAGCCAGTCGGTGACCAATCAGGTAGCAGTCAAATGCCCCGAGCGCCTGGGCCTTCGCAATTCCGGTGATGTTCCCAGCGGCAAAGTCCTCCGTCTTTATCTTATAGGTCCTTTGAAGACGAACGAATCCTTCAGCTGCACCTCTGATGTCTTCCGCTTCTGGGAAGCGTACTACGCTACGGTGTTTATCAATATCGGCGAGGGCAGCTGCAAGGAATAACGAAACGTCTTATGAAACCAAATGCTTTAAGCGCGCCAAGAGCAAACAACAGACTCAGAGACAAACAAAGCAACATAGAAAGACAGACACAGGCAGACAGGGAACAGATACATAAACAGACATACCTACAGACATCCAGACAGACAGATAGACAAGCAGACAGACAAGCAGACACACACACACAGACACACACACACAGACACACACACAGACAGTCAGACACACACACACAGACACACAGACACACAGACACACAGACACACAGACACACAGACACACAGACACACAGACACACAGACACACAAACAGACAGACAGATAGGCATACAACATTGGATACCTGGTCCGACGTCGAATTCGAGAAACCGCCGCAGCTGTTCCCAGTCAACGGTGAGGTGCTTGACGAGCAGGAAAGCGTTCACCGGATGCGAGACAATACGGTCGGCATCAGCATCCGACGCCTCGAAAATGTCATTGAACTTGTCGATATACCTGCAGCAAAGAGCTAGATTACTACCTCACTTATTGAAGGTTGCCTGTGGCAGTAAGTCGACATGCAGGCACGTGTACAGATAGCCAGGCAGACAGGCAAACGATGGACAAACAGACAGACAAACAGGCAGGCAGACAAACAGACAGATAAACAGGCAGGCAGATAAACAGACAGATAAGCAGACAGATAAGCAGACAGACAGACAAACATACAGATAGACAGACAAACAGATAGATAGACAAACAGGCAGGCAGACAAACAGACAGGTTGACAGAAAAACAGACCTGCCGACCGAATGCATGTACCCTGAGCACGACAATTGTACATTGGATCAAGGTTATTCGGAACCTCAGGCAATAAACATCCGCGTCAGTCATTGAAATACTCGTAAACTTACTGTTCGATCGCGGCCAACCGAATCTTTTCCGAATGCACCAGCAACCGCAGCACCTCCACTATCTTCCGCTCAGCGTTGATGAGATTCTGGACGTCCGCCATCGCGGTAAACACCTCGGACGCTCCATAATTAACCTCCACTAACAAGAGCACTAATATTCGGCAGACAAAAAATGATGAGATAGCCTCCAAAGGACGCATGACTGCATCACTCGTTCACATACTAGCGCACCGCAATTAACGAAGAGTGTGCGAAATAACGGTTGGGCCGTCGATCGAATCGGCCACGTAATCGTCGCTCTATAAGACGACAGACCTCAAGGCGAGAACTGGTTCTTCACACACGCAGCGATGGCCGGCTGATGGTACGAGTACTGCTGTCTGTCTGTAGAGACGAAATACTCTAGCTAGACACGGTAAATAGGAATTACACTCAATTCAGCGCCAAACACACGTCACACACGTTGGCTGTTTTCTTTTGCTACTTACATTGTGCACACAAAAAAAGAAGTTCATATGTCAATGTACCGATACCACCGTCATGCCGCTCAACCGAATGGCCGGCGCATGGATGGTGGTGTTCAAAAAGACTGTATCGTTAGCAACCGGAAGTGAAGACAGGTTCCGTGGGTATGGCTGTGTGTGTGCAGTGTCATTTGTTTGGGCGAGCGAGAAGACCGACTGCCCCGACCGAGTCGCTCTGCCTGTCTGTCTTTCTGTTTGTCTGTCTGTCCATCTGATCTGTCTATCTGTCTTACCTGTATATCTGTATGTCATGTCATGTCTGTCTGTCTGTCTGTCTGTCTGTCTGCCTGTCTGTCTGTCTGTCTGTCTGCCTGTCCTACCTGTATATCCGTTTGCCTGTCTGTCTTTCTGTCTGTCAGTCTGTCTGTCTGTCTGTCTGCCTGTCCTACCTGTATCTCCGTCTGCAATGTCTGTCTGTCTGCCCATCTGGCATGTCTGCCTGTCCTACTTGTATATCTGTCTGCCTGTCGGTCTGTCTGTCCACCGATGCATCGGACTGTTCGTGTCCGTTTTGGTCACCGCGTGAAACGAACAATAATTCTCTCATTAGATTTATTGATCATTTTACGCATCACAAGCCAGCTAGCGAACAACCCCGAAAAATACAATTACATTTAATTTAATAAAATCAGAAGAAAAAAAATTCTCACTCCACTAAACTAACAAGCCTGTACAAGAAAGCGTGCAAAAAATGTTAGTTTCGACCTCAAAAAGCAAAAACTCCCTGTTCCGCAAAAATGTCGAGAAAAAAACCCCGTGCACTTCACCAAAAAAAAACCCCCCTCGTCGGTAAAAACTAAAACAAGACACCACCCCGTTCGCTCAAGTGTGCGATGCTGAGATCGGATGAAAAAATGCCCCAAACTCCTGCCTCGCCGATGGGCGTGTCCCAGAGTGCATAATATGATAGTGTGATGATGGATGTGAACGCGAAGGGGAATATTTGCAAAAAATAATCGCGCTGCCGGTGGCGCCACCTGGTGGCCAGTTGCGCCACATGGTAGCCGGTGGTGTCACCTGGTGGCCAGTGGCGTCACCTGGTGGCCAGTGGCGTCACCTGGTGGCCAGTGGCGTCACCTGGTGGCTGGTGGCGTCACCTGGTGGCCACCTGGTGAAGTCTTCCCTTTTAAATCCGGCTCTCCACCGCCGTGAACGTCGACCCCGCCGATTCCGGCCCTGGGAAGCGCTGCAGTCCGGGCGGTGGGATCAGCGGCAGTGGCGGCAGGAGGTGGAAGTTCTCCATGGCCGTGAGGGAGATTGCGGAGTTGTTGGACAATGCGCCAAGTTGCAGCATCTGTGCGGTGCGGTTGTGGCTGGGTGACAGTTCCTGTGAAGGGGGCAGACGTTGGCCGGCAGTGTTGGGTGATGGGCGAAAGTTACCGTGATCTTGCAGGGTGGTGGCGGCGGTACGTAGGGACTGAGATGGCGCTGAGGATGTCGGGGTGGGGAAGGTGCTGGACGTCGCGGACAGCGGCGTGTGCGTCACCGGGAGTGTGTCCACGTAGCGGTGTGTGTTCTTTAGCGATTCCAATTTCGCGACTGAAACGAGATCAACAGGAATAAAATCCAATTTTAAGATTGGGCCACATTGCCGAAAATGTCGCTTTCCTGGCTTCGAAGTAAAATGAGTATTTTTTTATTTAAAAAAATAAATAAATACCAGTACATTTAGATTTGGCTAATATCTTTTATTTAAATTCAAACGCATAATTAAATAACTCTATAACAATGACAACATGCTAGAGACACTCACTCTGTCGTCTCGTCCGCAGCACCTGATGGGAGAGTTCCTCCAGATCTTTGGCGGAGTTGGAGTTCTTCTTCCTCATCATCTGGATGTAGTCGCAGGCCTTCTTCAAAATCTGCGCCCGAGATGCCTGGATTAATAAATAAATTATTATTATATATGTATTATCATTAGTATTACTATTAGTTATTAATTAGTAATTATTTCTAGTAAATCAAAGAATCAGCCTAATGATATCCATTGATTGACTGATTGACAAATTTAAGCTTCAATTGCAGTGAGCCGTTGATTGACTGATTGAGAGATTTAAGCTGAATTGCAGTGAGCCGTTGATTGACTGATTGACAGATTTAAGCTGAATTGCAGTGAGCCGTTGATTGACTGATTGACAGATTTAAGCTTCAATTGCAGTGAGCCGTTGATTGACTGATTGAGAGATTTAAGCTTCAATTGCAGTGAGCCGTTGATTGACTGATTGACAGATTTAAGCATATTCCAGCAAATCGCCCAATCAACCGAATCAGTTACTGCATGAGTGACATTTGAGTTAACTTAAGCCGTTGATTGTTTGATTGCGCGAAAACTTCCAGGCCCTTAAGTGCCTTGAGTGTTTCACTATCCAGACTGTTTTTCCAGCTTCTCGTACAATTTCTACATTCCATCTGCGTTAAAACTAGCGCAATAATCCGCGGGCATTTGGAAAGAGGCTGCGACTTGCCTTGTTGGACATCTTCTCCCCTGCCATATTAGGCACGGAATCCTTCAGCTGGGTGAACATATCCTTGATGTGATCGCGGCGTTTTCTTTCCAAAGCATTGTGGACGGCTCGTTTTTCTGCCTGCAACGGGCGAGTAGGAGGAAGATGCGAAAGAAATGTATCATTTTAATTTCTTTGACGAGGCCATTTTTTTTCACTTACCGAGCTGAATTTACCGGGTGAAGGCGAGCCATTGCTGCTGATCATAGACATTTTTCGTCCAGGGAAAACCGATTCCTGAGCGAGGAAAAAAATTATTCTTGGAGCAAGAAAGGGAGAGAGTTTTTAGGAAGGGAAAGAAGAGAATGGGAAATGAATTTTCTCATTTACCAACAAAACAAATCAATCAATTCAATCAAATCAGCACACGACCGTTCGTTTGTTCGTTGCGCTTAAGCAGCTGTTCTGCAAACAATGAATGCACACGTTCCATATGATATCTGAACGTTCCAATTTTCAGTTTTGGCCTCTCCTCGAATAGTACTCAGGCTTGCATATTAGTGATGGCGCTCCCGTCCAGAACAGATCGAAATTATTTCCTTTTCTGGTCGCATTTTTTTAGGTTTTTGCCAGCGCATGTGGTTTTTTACATTTTATATGCTGTTTTTTTTGCGAATGGAGAGACGAGGTTCCGAGCACTTCATGAACCTACGCAGCGACATATTCGGTACTTAAGTAATTACGGTAACTCTCGTCACTATTTGTGCAATCAACCAATCAATCGACAATTTCTTTTTGCAGTCAACAGATTAGCCAATCAATGAATCACTCGACTGAATCCCATTGTGACTTGTCGACATCACTTTCAAAAGTTATTCCGCGACCAGATCATTTTTAATTTCTGCTTTTCTGGCAGATATAATTCGCGGAATTAAAGACCCAGAACACGCGCAGTCGCTTGAAGAACTGAAGGTTGTTTATTTGGACGGCGTTCACGTGGAATCTTTTCAGCCGACGGAACTCCTTGACAAATTTCCCCTCCCACTCAGAAACAGTGTCTCTTCCGACGACAGATTTCTCGTCAGTGTGGAATTTTCGCCCACCGTGCCGCATTGTTCCCTCGCTACGCTGATAGGCCTGTGCATCCGCGTTAAACTGGAGGAATCCTATCCAGGTGAGATCAATCAATCAGTCAATCAATGGTTCACTGCAATTCAAGTTTAAATCTGTCAATCAGTCAATCAATGGCTCACTGCAATTCAAGTTTAAATCTGTCAATCAGTCAATCAGTCGATCAATGGTTCATTAAAATTGAATAGATGATTTGGATATACTTCACCGTAAATTCAAATTAAACATATTTTACATTTTATCTAAATTGATTTCATAAAGGCTTTCTTAAATCCTTGGTCATTTTGTACAGGACAGCTGAAGCTGAACGTTTCAATAAAGGAGGGCACTCACACCACCGCGGCAGAAATTTCGAAACAACTCAACGATAAAGAGAGGGTGGCCGCCGCAATGGAGAACCCACACATGCGGACCATGGTCGCTGAATGTCTCGCACCCTCCTGACTTTCGGTCGTCAGACTCCAGTGAGGGACTCACAAGACGTGAAAATGGCCGACTTCCGGAAATTGTTATTTATTCAGCCGTGTTGGGCTCGATTTTTTATTTAACTGGCCTAACATTGCTTGTGATATCTCGAAGCAATAAACTCTATTTGACTCAGTAGAACTGCGGAACTGTCTTCTTTCTGTCTGTCTGACTATCTGTATGTCTGTCTGTCTGTCTGTCTGTCTG